>CAOLHI010003638.1:0-164472 GCA_948474755.1 Ctenosaura bakeri | reverse complement strand
CCAGAGACAATATGCCACTCAGTCCTTAAGACATCGGTTTAACATCTATAAAATTCATATCTTTCTTCACTACTTCTTTCTTCATGTGACGCAAATGTTTGCTTTCTGATGTCTTTGCTTTCTTTGGTTCTTTAGGAACTCTGTTCAAATTGCATGGTTCCTTACCTCTGGTAAAGTAGAGATAATGTTGTTCTCCAAATTTAGCTCATCGAGTTTACTGCACTGTGCTAGCGACCTGGGTATTGCTGAGAGCCGGTTATACCTCAAACCAAGACTTTTCAGACTGGATAGATTTCCTTTAAAAAAATTATTAAGAGAGACTCACTTTAGAAATTTGAATAAAAGGACTGCATCTTATTTAGAAATTCTCAGGATCAATATTAACACTGCAAGAATACACACGCATATTTTTCAGAGGGGAAACACTCTTTCTACAAGGCTATCTATACAAGCAGAAGCGTATTTTCAAAGGATTTAATAGCTAAAAAAAATCAAAACACTTATAAATTAAACACTATTTCATTTTGGTGTGATTATTTTCTGCCAGGAATTTTGCTTTAATCTCCTAACTTCCTAGCTGTTCTCTGAAAGCATACATCTGTGTTTCTTTAACAAAAAATCGTTCATATTCGTATACAATACATTAGAACTCTTTGCACATTTTAGATTATAGGGGAAAGGATTTGTACAAGAGCTGAGGGGGGAATACTAACAGCTTTCAAAAGCAATGCAATAACAGAGGACATAATATCCTCCAAAATGAGCTGCATGTCAGGAGCTAAATAACAGAAAAGCTGCAGCCATCCCGTGATGTTTCTGTATAGAAGCATGAACCACTGTTGCAAATGTATGTTATCTTGCATTGTAACACTTTCAGCAAAGGATCAATCTTGCCAGGAAAAAGCAGCTTTCTTATTACAACTTTATTTCAATTGACTATACAACAGTTTGGCAACTGAATGTCTTAATATTGTTCAGTCTAAAAACAACCTGTGAAATCTAAAATGTTATTCTGGCTAAAAATCATTCTTATTGCTAGAACAAAAGCAACCTAAATAGGACAGAAAACCACAATAGGCAGAATTCACAGACAAAGAGCAAACCATCTGTAAGATAAACAATACATAAGGCAACTATTTCAGGCTTACACAATACGATTATTAACAAATTATTTGGAACTGTTATTTCCAAATTAACATACAAAGAATCAATGTTTTTATAAAAACTGCAAAGAAGTTACTAAAATTATTTTGCTACCCTGCTAATAATAAAGCAAACAGAACTTCCTCTTTTGAAACCATCAAATCTTGTTATGCTACTGCTATGTTTCAGTCTGCTGTCTTGAAGGGCTTCACTTCCAATCACTGTAACTCGCTTTAACATGCATGTTCTTCTATGCAGTTCTGTACTCACTTTATTACCAAACTCAGGAATTTCTAACCAATAAAAACAGAAGTCTGCACAGAAGCCATATACATGCAAATGTTCAAGTCACTATCTGTCTCTGAACCATTTTTATGCACAATGGCACTCCCTCCTGTTCTGGGAACATAAGGTTCTCACTCATAAAACAGCCTCATTATGTTACAAGAAAGTTTGTGACATAACCATACAACCGAGAGAGGTTGTATGTGGGGAGTGAGTATTTATTTGCAGGACAGAAGTAGATGACAAAAACAAATGAAACATTCAAATCCGAACAACTCTGTATTTGCATATATTATTGTGTACACAAAAACAAGACGTACAGACTTTGCCCTCTCAGTTAACACAATTACTAATAGATAACAGCACCAAAGGCATAGTACATGTTTACATACATATATACAGATGCTGTGGTGGTGTGCCTTTAAGTTGTTTCTGACCCTAAGGCAACCCTATCACAGTGTTTTCTGAGGCTGAGAGCATGTGGCATGCCTAAGGTCTCCTAGTCAGTTTCTACGGCCAAGCAGGAAACCATACCCCGGTCTTCAGGGTCGTACTACAACGCCCAAAGCACTACACCATAGTGCCTCTCATCATATATGCATACCTACATGATATAAATTAACTCTATATATGCAAGAAATGGAAGGGAAAGGTGTAAGACCATTTTACTCCTACTGGTCCAGTGAGGAAGCAGAAAGGGCAGTGACATTATCCTAAAAGTTATTACAGTCCTCCTTCCACATTTGTGGGTTTGACCTTCATGAATGTGATTATTAACAAGGCGTGAGCATGCCTCTCCACCCTCCCTCATTCTCCTCCTCCCATTGCCTTGCATTTTGCTGGGCACAAACAAGCCAGGCAAGCACCCAGACAAAAGCCAAGAAAATGGACAGGGAGGCATATGCACACTTTCCTTCTCCCCTTCAAAGCTCCCTCTCCCATTCCCTTGCCTCTTGCCCCAGTGCTGAGAACTCATGCCAGGGCAAAAGGCAAGGGAATGGGGAAAGATGTGAGATTTTCTTCTCCCCTCCAGCGCTCCCACTCGCACTCCCTTGCCTCCAGCCCTGAGAAGTCATGCCAAGGCAACAGGCAAGGGAATGGGGGGAAGGTTCACATGAGCATTCCCTCTTCTCTCTGCAGGTACCCCCTCCTTTTACCTTGTGTCTGGTCCCGGCACGCAAAAGGCAAGGAGGGGGGAGCCCCAGAAGGGAATAGGAAGGGGATTGCAGGGAGGGGTTATTTACGTGGGGGGTGGGGGTCACTTTCTCAAGGGTTCTGCATTTTGAACTCTCATAAAAGTGGGGGGAGCACTGTACTTCTAATATAATTTTGGGTATATTTGTGTTCAGCCATTCAAATCTGTTGATCTGAAAATCTAAGAGGGCAGATCACACCAATTTTGAATGTTTTTGTCTACTCATAACCTATTTTTTGCCACCAGCTCCTAGCAGTAACTCCAAGCAACATCAAGAACTTTACTGCTTGTTAGTAAATTTTGTGTGGTTCAAGTTCTCAAGAAAACAGTAAATAGGAAGTACTGCTCACATGCCTGTTTATATAACAGGATCCTTCCCATAAATTCAACAACAATTTTGCTACAAGAGCTCCCTGGAACTTCAAATCTTTACAGTCCCAATGATAAATAACCCATCAATTCTTGTTTTCCCATCCACTTGGTTACCCCCTTCACGAAGCCAAACTTGTGGAATTCTTGGATAGAGATATCTCATGGTATCAGTATAAATGCCTGGTGCTGATGCTGTACTGAGGATCTGTGTCAGTACTGAAGATTTTCTAGACATTATTGATAGAATGCTTAACTAAAGAAAGTATTCCGTAGATGGGAAGTTTCTAATGCAAGCCCAAGACCAACTGCATTAATCTAATTTTATAAGCTAGGCAAAAAATAAGCAGTGAATCTTAAACCTCTTCTCATAGTCTGAAACAAGCAAAACAGGCTGAATGGCTCCTGAAGACAGACAATCTCTTAATATAAACTGAAGAATTATGCTTAGGCACCTAACACAGCATGAGTAATCCAGAAATAGACGTAAGTACGAAGGTTACACTGATGCTTGTAACCTTTGTCCAAGACAAGGCTTTGCTCAGAGCAATTTATGAGATGCATCTATTGTACCTGTGTGGGTTTGCTTCAAACTTACAGGACTTTACTCACACAGTTTCTTTTTTTACTCCAAGTTTCTCAGAGAAGGAGAAGATAGTCAACTTCTTCTCCATTTTGGAGAAAACAAGTGAACAATGAAGACCGCAATCCTATGCCTGGTGAATTACTGTGTACTAACACCCACAGATGTTACTAGGATTTAAAGTATGCAGCAGCAATGCAAGGCCAGACAATTAGGAAGTTCAGTAGTTATTCCTTCCAGCTAATGACTATGATCTTCAAAAATTGCATAAAAAATAGAAAGCTTTGGGGTGCTACTTGACCTCTCAAAAATATCAATGACACTAGAAGTATTTAGTGAACACCTCTGAGGATACTAAATAAACTAGAAAGCAAGAAGTAAATGCAAAAATGGACACAAAAAGGATAACTAAGAAAAGATAATGCAGATAATCTGCAAATACTAAAGGTACTGGAGGAAACTATAGCTCATTGTTTTCATTTTCAACTTTCAAAAAAGATTTCAGGTCTTTAAAACATCAGGAAAATATGCTACCTATAAGTATTAACAACAGTTTGCCAAAACAAGACAATGAAAGGGGGTTTGAGATTGTTCATGTTAACCAGAATTCTAAATGTAATACTTTTGAGTTAACCAGTATCATAACCCCTCAATGCTAAAGTCTTAAATACTAACCACAAAATGATTTACATCCTAAAAATAAGGCCACTGCTTACTTAAAGCTAAGCAAAGAAACAACTATAAACACCATTGCCGAATTGCATTCAATATTCCTCAGTTAACAAAGCCTCTGACAAAGAAGCTCCTTTTTACAGAGCCTTTTTGTGCCTGCCCTGCCCCATTTCCCTCCTCATCCTTTGTGTAGCTGGAAGGGCTTTTAGCAGCATTAGTATGGGTACGGTCGTGAAGGAGAGCTAGAGAAATACAAACTTCCAGTGTTGGGTTCAGCTGCATGTTGGCAGCAAACAATACAATAATGGGAAACAATGGGACTCTGCTCCAGCCCATCATACTGTAACTGTTTGTAAATGCCTGCAACAGGTTGGTAAACAGGAGTTGCATCTAGAATCACTTACTATGCATTCAGCAACAGCAAAAAAGAAAGAAAATGGGACAGCTCGCCTCACCAGCTACCTTTAAAACAACCTTAAAAACAACAGAAAAGGCCTGTATCTTTGGCCACCAAAATGTAAATCACAGAAAAAGTGGAGGCTGGTGAAAGAAAAAATTATACCTGAATGTATTTTGAAAGAAGCCTTCAGATGGTTTGTAAAGGGTTCAACATATTTTGTTTACTTATGCAAAGCTCACCTGAGCTGGTTGCTTCATTTTGCATGTGCATAAAAGGTTGGCTAAAACAAGTTGAAGTGCTTTTTTTTTTTTTTTTTTTTTTGAGGTCAGAACCTATCTCTACAGTGCGCCCTTCATATATGTGAAGGTTCTATTCCAGACCCTTCCCCTGGGTAAAACAAAAACCATGAATGCTCATGTCCCATTATAGTCAATGGACACAATGTACAAGCGCCTGCAGAGTGTGGACACACACTCACTGCATCCATTGACTATAATGGGACATGACACTTCTAACAACTTCATATTTGTGCATGCAGAGATCGCACAAGAGGAGGGCCCACTGAATTCTCTTCTGTTATTTCTGGTACTAAAAATTTCCATTAAAGAAATAATGCCCAGGAACAAATATACAGTAGGCCCTCCACATTTGCGGGGGACAGGGGCACAGAACACCCATGGAAGTGAAAAAACTGCGAATAACTCTCCTCAGTGAGCATTCCCCCTTCCCTGTACTTTCCTGCTTCTTGCTGCTCAGCACCCACGCCAGTGATCACACCAGCAGCAGTGGACAAGAGATGGCAAGGAAGAGGAAAAGATCTTTCCTCCCCTTCACCCTCCCATCTGCCCCTGGGATGATCATGCCCGCAGGAACAGGCAGGAGATCACTAGGGGGAGGAAAAGATCTTTCCACTCCTTCACTCTCCCACCCACCACTGGGGTGATCATGTAGGCAGCAGCAGGTAGGAGATGGCAAAGAAGAGAAAAAGATCTTTCCTTTCTTCACTGTCCCACCCACCGCTGACGTGATCGCACCAGCAGAGGCAGGAGGAGATCATGAGGGGGAGGAAAAGATTCTTCCTTCCCTTCACCTTCCCACCTGCCGCCCACCAGGGAATGACAGGGGGAGAATGGGGGTAGGCAAGCGGGCACCACAAATAAACTCACAAAAGTCAAATTCACGAATGTGGAGGGAGAACTTCTTAACTGAGGCAGGTATACCTATATACAGGACAGGGCAGGTTCAACGCTTTGCAGTACTGAGGAGCAGTAATGAACACTGGCTGAGATGGCTTAAAAAAGGGAAACAGAACTAAACATTGTTGTCACCCACAAGACCTGTTCCATATGCACAGTCGTCCTGACTCTAGCTACCAGGCAAAGTGTGCCCTGTAAGGAATGGGCCTCATGCTTATGGCCAGCATATGCACTTCAGGGGTTACCTGTGTCGCCACTGTTGGAAACAGCATCTTGGAAAAGATGGGTGTTCGTCTGAGCAAGCAAAAGCAGCTCTTAGGTTCTTAAAAGTATCATCATTATCCCCATGTATTCTACCAACTGTGTATGCAATAAATAAAATATTGCACTCTGAATCATTTTTCACTTTCCTCTCAGGGATTCTTATACAACATGCCACTAGACAAATGAATGAAGCTGCAAACCTGTAACTTAGCATAGATGCCTTGAAAATCAGCTACTGATTTCCTGATTTAGAAATATGCAATGTGCATCCTGTAAGACATGGAATATGATAAGACAAGACGTTCAACTGGTCATATTGTATCAAACTACAGAGAACTGATATTCTCAGCTGATCGTATGTTAGGATTAGATAACTAGTTCAGCTGCGGTCATGCAAATTAGTCTCAGCAGTACTGCAATAAGAGGATTGGACTCTCCTCGCCATCAAAAAATGCAAACCAAAACATTCAGAGTCTTCAAGGATGGTGTAAGTGGCAAAACAACATATGTGAAAAGATTTCTAAAATAAACTAAGTAAATTAAGTAACAACAGTTCATTTGGGTTAAAACATCACAACATTCGTATGCATGCTTTATAAGAAAACACCTAAGTTTTAATCATTTTCTGTATAAATATTTTTATACCTCCTTAATTTCATCATTTCTTCTTCATAATTTAACAAATCAGTTGCTTCTGCACATTCATAACAAATCTACAGATCTTATTAACTATGGTTACGTATGTCGCTTATATCAGACATATGTCACAAAAGCCCAGTGAACACATGTCCCCTCCCAAAACTAGCAAAATCCTCTCTGCGTGTTCCCTGGCTTCTGCAATTGCTGTTTTTCTACTAGTATTAGCAGCAGGGAAAAATCTGTCATGGGGATGAGGAAGATGCCTTCACCTCCATCACATCACAGTGTACTCTGTGCACTCAGATGATGGCAAGGAGAGAAAGAGTATGGAAAAGAGCATTGGAAGCCCATGAGGCCTTTGCTGCAGGGTTGTGCACTCTTAGTTTCACAAAACACATGCAAAGTATCCAAAGATCTTGCCACTTTGAATTCTACTGGCCCAGGAGATCTTAAACCAGAATAATAAGTACTGTCTGTTTACTTAGCAAAATTTTATTCTCTTTCCACTTGTAAATAGAACTGAAGATAAATTACAAAAATTAAGAAGATAAAACCTGAGTTATACATAAAGTAACAACTTAAAACTAACAAATTATTTAGCAACCATAGTATCTGATCTTCAGCTTACATGCAAAAACAAGACAAACTTTATCCAGTCCCTAAAAGACAAAAATGTTAGTGCTAGGCAAAGTTGCTTAGGGAGGTAATTCCACAGGCTTAGTTTTCTCCTGAAATCTTTCTCCATCCAGCTTCTATTTGCTCCCAAAATGCTGTTTTGCCTAAAATTTGGCTTGCAGTAAGCAAAACTTTTGAGAGCTACAATAATGCAGAATTGCTACTGCCTTGGGTTTTCAATCAGTCATTGATTTTATGGTCTTTGTCATTTTCGGTTTAATTTTATAGTACTTCTAGCGGTGATTTCCTATATTGTCAACTGGCAGAATTGTAACAGGAGTAAAAAAAAGTAAATTATAGCTGTGTCCACATACAAACATTTTTGGTAAGGTTCAAATGCTAGCTTCGTATACTCCTTGTTGTGAGCCTTCAAGTTATTTCTGCCTTAGGGTGACCCTAAGGTGAATCTACCACAGGGTTTTCTTGGCAACATTTGTTCAGAGGGAGGTTGGCTTTACCATCCTCTGAGGAAGGAAGAATATGACTTGCCCATGGTCAGCCAGTGGGTTTCCATATCTCTGTAATGTATGTTTTGAACTGCAATCATAATAAATAAATGAACATCTTGAGTTAGTATAAAGATGTCTGAATATGCCTGATGCCTGAAGATGGTGTCAATTTCTAGTGAATGCCAACTGAAATCCAGTTTCAAATTAGGCTATCCACCTGTAAGAACAAAGTTCACAGCAATTTCAGTGTTTGGTTCTCTGTACCAACAGTTAATTTAGTAATCAGGTTCTTGTCTACTAAAGCTGAGGCCACACAAGCATTTTAGACTGATCCTGAACATATTAACAAGGAAGTAAGTCATACTGAACTCACAAAAACATAAGACTCTTGCTATGCACATTAAAGTACCACAGGACTTGGTGCTTCAACTACACCCGTATAAGTTTTGCAGAGTTACAGCCAGCATGGTGCAGTGATTGATTTGAGCACCAGACTAGAACTCTGGGAAGTGAGGGTCTGAACCTCCACTGAGCCATGGAAATCCACTGGGTGACCTTGGGAAATTCACACTCTCTCAGCCTCAAGGGGTGGCACTGGTAAACTGTCTCTGGACAAATCTTGCTAAGAAAAACTCAGGGACAGGTTCACCTCAGGGTCACCAATAAATTAGAAATGACTTAAAGACATACAACAATAATTTGTAATCCTTCACAGAATATCCCAAAGCTTTCATTTTTGCGTAAACAAATTGTTTGGGGCAGGAGGGGTGACTCAACCCATGAACAGTAGCACCTACTACATCTGCTCCAAAGAGATCCCAAATCTTAATCTCTCCCATCTTATTCAAAGTTGCTGTTTGCACAGGGTGACTGAGGAAGAAATACATGAAATCTCTAATAATATATATGTAAGAGGTGATGGAAAATGGCCTGGTCCAGAAATGGAAAAATATGGTATTACTTGCTGATGCTATTCATTACTGAAAATTGGAAAAGGAACAAAATTCTAAGATGTAGAGTTTCCTTATAGGCAAAATATTGTTCAAGACTAACATACCTCATATAAACTTTCACATCCATACTTTCACATACACACATTAGAAGTTGGAACAAGGTAGTAGCATTCTGCCAAGGGAAAACAGACTCTCCTTTCACACAAAACTTCTTGTCCTAAATCAACAATTAGCCAGAAAAATTAAATAATTACAATTAAATATCACATGGGCAGACAGCAACACAATAATTAAAGCAATTTAGAAAGATTATTCATTCCATAAACTCTCACATCAGAAACACTATTACCACTCAGATTCTAGTTTTTACTACATGCGCTGTTAGTTTCAAAAAGAAATAAGATGTTTCTCAAAAATAAGGCATTTTTTTAAAAATGTCATGAATTTCAAAGTTAGTAAAGGTTAATAATCAGAGATTAAAATATTCTACAGAAATGGCAAAGAAAACAAACAAATACTCTGATTAGAAATAATCATAAATGTCATCAAACTCAGTCACAATCTAATCTTGTTTTTTAAAGGGCATCTAAAAACATGGCATGCATTTTAATTCTGTATTTTACTACCAGACATTTTTAGATCGGAACAGTTTCTACATGTTCTTGTCTTCAAGTACTGGATCTCAACAAGGTCATTCTTAACACAACAGTTTACAAGAGTGAGCGAGACCAGAGTGTTAAACTAAAAAGGGGTCACTGAGATTCAAATCATGAAGTTCAACAGGTGATCTTGGGATTTTCATTCTCTCTTTGCAACCTACCTCACATGGGAACAAAACAGGAAGGACTATATAAACCATCCTGAGCTCCACAGGGGAAAATGACATAAAGATGCAATAAAACAAAGCAAGCATTTACGTTTCTTAAGGTGAACCAGAGAAGAACAAGGCAGAATTTGTGACTGAAAAAGATTCGTCAAGGAGAAAGAGAAAGTGCACCCTTGTAATCCTGTAGGGCAGATTGCCAAAATACCCTTCACTGAAAAGTGGAGCTTAGATAGTGTTGCTATATGGGAAATACATTGTCAGTTTCTTAACACTAATGGAAAATCGGCAGTTACAGAGTTCGAACAGTGTAAGAATAGGTGGATGAAGGCTAGGAAAGCACACTGTACAACACTAAAAAATGTATACTGTTCCCAAAAGTTAAAACAGATGACTTAAAGTAGCATTCTTTTTTTTTATGTGAGATTGAATCAATAATTTTTTTAAAAAAAATCTTAAAGTATGTTTTATTACTTATTTGTTTAATGTATATCCCACCTTTCTTCCAATAAGAGACACAACGAGGGTTGTAGCATATGTTTAAAAAAATATATAGCCAAAAACCAATTCATAACAAGTTTTAAAAACAATTAAGCAATTCTACCGAAATACTATTAACAACCTAATTGAAATGAGTTTAAACAATACTTAATAAACAAACAATGCGAAGTACAGTATTAGGATATCAAGAAACTATAAAGCTATATATATATATGCATACATACATACATATACATATAGTCTATGTACTTTTCACTGAACATGACATTGAGTTTCTTCAGGCACAACACTGATTTGAGTACAGTTTACTGCCATCACTATTTTGAGAGTATGCAGGTAACAGAAAGAGAATGCACTCAGAGTGTCACATCTACTCTGGGATTCATATCAGTCTTGCAGATTAGGCAAACAAAAATCACACACCAACAATGAAAGAAGCAGGTCACACACAGACTTACGAGTACTATAAAACATGTAAATGGTAAAGAATAGCATCAGCAAGTAATACCATACTTTTTCGTTTCTGGACCCTAATATAGTAAAAGAATTCCATGAAGGTAAAACTATGAAGCCACATGATTTCAACCAATTACATATGTGCAAACAATCAGAAAAGTTATTGCTAATCTCAATTTCCAAGGTAGCACATTTACGGACAAATACACATTTGCAATCATCATAAATGTTGTTTTTTTAAGTTATACAGCTTTTCTTCCACAAAACTCCTTTTCCTGGACAGAAAATAAAACATTTGAATTAACCCTTAGATCACAAGTCTTGTGTGTCTCTAGTCAACTGAACTATTTTAAAATTGAGTCTGAAGCATGCATTGTAACTGGCCAAGAACATGAGCATCTATAAGGAAATCAGTATTCCTCACAGATTTACAGACCATTTGCAAATTATTGTTTGGGGTTTTTTTCAAACCCAGAAAATTAAATTAAGTTTGTTTGTTTTAAAAAATCCACACCTTTACCTACCTATAGTGTCTGGAAGGTCCAAGAGTTCATTGTGCTGTAGATCAAGTTTGGTGATCTGTGTGCAATTTCCAATCTCCTTTGGAAGATGTTCAAGCTGATTGTGTGCTACATCCAGCGTTATAAGGTTACACAACTCACCTGAAAGTGCATAAAAATACATGATATGAAGACGTTATCATTCCACCTATCAGTAAAGACTGGTGTAAAAGTTCACCTTCAAAGCATGCTTGACCTTCAGTGGTTATCTAATATCACAGATCTAACATTCCAATGTTATGTCAGAATTTACTCTGCTAAATGAGATTGCTAATGTTATCTCAAAGCAAAATTTTTATACAACAAAATATTTCTGTGATGTTCAGCTTCTCTATCAAGCTTTCCCTTCCCTATTCAAACCACAAGCACTAACTGACAAATTACAAACACTATTGGTAATGGTAATAAGTGTAATAATTGTATGGTGTCTGAATGCTCCCAGAAGAATTTGCATTTTTCATTTCTTAACTTTTGCTCCCTGTTAAACTACAACTTCTACCTACAACTTTGTATGCCATAGAATTTCAAAACTATCTGAGTCAACATGGTATTTGCATGGGTGGTTTTTAGAAGATGTTTTCTTACTTAAAACTGTTTCATTGAATATTATGATTCAATAAAATCATAAAAAGGAAACAACTGTTTCAGCATATATGTCATGTGCTTCTGCTTTTACTATTGGTTAACTATTCATAATATTTAAACTGTGGTTGTATGAAACAGATTCAGAGATTAAACTTTACGACTATGCAAATAAAAGAGCTCAAGCAGAGATGGTAAGTGTTCTATCTTTGGTCAAGATGAAAACTGAAAACTCAAATAGATTCATCTATATATTCTCCCTAATTAAACTTACTGACAAAAATTATGCCATGAAGAGATATGGTTCAACTGATACAAAAAACAGGCAGTTCTTTTGTTATGCAAAACATTTTAGGAAAAGCCACTTTCCATGTTAACCCTTCCAGGCATGCATAAAATCAGAGACTAAAACTAGTATTCCTATAAAATTAAAGAAGATAATGTGCTGTAGTAAACAAATTCAGCTTTCTGTACAATTCACAGTTTGCTTTTCAATGATTGATCAGTAATCCCAATAAAGCATAAAAAAGAGTTTTAAAACAGACCAATAAAATAGCAGCAAAGGATTTTAAAAAATCAACATCTCACAAGAATGTAAAAGAATTTAAAAGTTAGCAATATGTATCTGTTCTATTCGGAACAATAGGAATACCTGGAAAAGAGCTTTAGATGGCGATCTTAGTGACAGGGCAGTCGTATAGAAGCAGATGGCCTCATTTTAAAAGACACAAAGAGAATAAGCATACATAGTGGTGTCATGGTTCAACACTACCCACTTTCATGTTGAGCAGATTTGGTTCACTTAAATGACTATATTTCAGTGATAACTGTGACAAAGGATGAAATGGCCCATATGCAGATTTTTAAAGGAAAATATGATACCTTTATAAACAGACTACACGCTGCTAAAGAAAAGGCTTCCTCTTTATTACAGTTATGTTGTGCCTCATTACAGTACTAAGAGAGACACAGTTTTTAAAAATCCATGATTTATATTTTTCTCCTGCTACAATTTACTTGAGGGAAAATAATCATGCCTGAAAACATTACATACAGCCTTTTCCCCACTGGATTAATTCTCTTGGTTACTCTGCTCTCAACCCTTAAGCAGATTGAAAATTCTAAAATCCTTTACATTGTGATAAATCCTCCACCAGATGACAGAGGGGAAGGACAGCATCCTTTTACCAGGTTGTACAAGAAAAAAAGGACATTATGAATATTAGCAATTTTAAATGCCTTGATTAGCATCTGTGAAAATATTTACTCTTGAAGAAAGAGTTCTTTCCCAGTTTTACTGCATGTTAATCTCACTAGTAAATTAAGAAGTAGATTTGAGTACCTTGTTGAGCTCTTCAATAGCACTAAAAGTTTAATAGTGTCAGAACGCTGTTAAATTAAGTGGCAACATCCAACTACCTGTGTTTTTGACAGTAATGGCATTTCCTTATTAGGCTATCTAGGTACAGAAAAGTAGTAACTCAATTTATAGAAACATTAAAGTATTTGAAATGTCAGACTGTGTTTTAAAAAAATCAATGAAAAAAACTAAAATCAGTATGCAACTATCATGTTTTCTTTCCTGTTTTTGGAAATGCCATCCCATTAAACAGACTGATCTTTCATTTCAGCTGTTGACAACTACACAAATAAGAATAATCAAACACACTTTGATCAGGGGTTCTAGATTGCTTTACAGTCAGTTATAACTTCTGATTATCATTCTTTCTTTTCCCCTGCCTTTTGCACATGACAAAGAATACAGGTTTCTGTCATGCTGGAGCTGGGAGAAGGCAGAAGCTGGCCATCTCTCTCACTTCTACTAACTGTGTCAAAGCTCAGCAGTGCAGCACATCCCGCTAACTTCTAGTGGCAGAAGGGAGATGGATTTTCCACACAACATGATGGGTTTAGGAGACAGCAAAAGCACTGCTACAGATCCCAATGATTAGTAAAACACCAGATAAACCATGTCTTGTTTTTTTTTTTCACCTGCATCCTTGCTTGCTATATTGCTGCCTTCTGTTTTAAGCTACCTTGAGTCCCACTATCAGTAGAAAAGTAAGGTATAAATAAAAAATAATAATAATAAAATTATATTTTATGTTGAGCACTGACTATATCATGTCTCTAGTCCTCCAGCCAAGAGGTGGAAACTCCAAAATGTGGCCTGGGAAATGGCAGTCTAGAACGCCAAACTCACCTGCTACCTATATCTTAAAATATAAGACTGTTATCTATATCACCCAAGAAAATCACCCAATAGAGAACAGTAATACATAAGCTAAATTTAAAAATTATTTCAGATTATAAAAATGAGCTGAATTCATCCAGACACTCCCATCTATTGTTTCATATTTCTCATAGCTGGTCTGTGACTAACATCTCACATTCTTCTATTCCACTCTTCATCTTTGCAGCATCAACCAAACAGTGATATTTCCCAGATAATTATGGAAAATAAACTGCATCTCTTTTAATAGAGCTACAAGTTCTTTTGTCAGGGAACACACATATATCAGCACGGGCTGCTGCCAGGACATCACATTTTAACTGAAGAATAAAACAAACCGAGCAGACAAAATAGGAAAAAACAGATCTCCTTATTATGAGATTCTACGGTGGTAGTGGAGTAACATGATGTCCACTTCCTCAATGACAGGAGCTAAGTTCTGTGCATAAAAAGGAGAAGACTCAAAATTATTAGGAAAACCAACACAAAGAATGAACTGTTTTCAAAGGATTCGAGTGTATGCTAACAAGAGATAACTGCAAGCACAGCCTTGAGTTTCAAGTGTACACTGCAAAGTACACTGTGTTAATATATCAACCCTGATGCAGCAAGTGTCTTCAAATCTAACATAAAGAAATAAAAAAAAAAATTAGGCCCTTACCCATTACAAACTACGACAGGGACTTCCTGAACTACTAACATCACTGATGTTCTACCATCACTCACCACTCTCTCCTCAAACCGCTCTCTCCTTAGGAGTAATACAGAATGAAGGTGAGACTTCTGTGGCCAGGACCCAACTTCACTTCCTGCTTATCATCCCAAGATGAGGATGGAAAGCAGAAATGGAAATATATCCAAGCAGCATCTTGGGAAATAGACGACTTCTGCAGTCAACAAGCTCTTGAAAAGTATATTCACTTCCCCATACAGGGAAAGCAAGGGGGTACCTCAGAGAGCTCTGACTGAGTCACTGTCTGACTTGAGCCAGAATTTCAGCTAAACAGCTACTGATGTAATCTATACTCCCTATGGCAATACTTGTTCTTGAAGTCATTAAGTTTGAGGGAGGGCCCAATGTCAAAATAACAACAACAAACCAAAACAAAATCGCCCTTGTGGAAAGTTCCGCTACTAGAAAAATGCTGAAAGGTTACTCTTAATAAGGGTTCAAATTGCTATCGGAAAAATACTAATGGCTATTGATAGCACAACCAACAAGGCCAAATCAGTTATTATCTATGTGAGAGAGTCAAGCTGCTGGTAATGTCTGCTGCCCCCCCACCTTTTGCTAATCTTATATGACCAGGGTTGAGTTTTACAGCCCTAAAATTAACTTGCCTTAACACTCAGTTATTTGTGATTAAGTCTCTGCTACATGTGCATACTCAGCTGTAAGAAGCAAAAGTATATCATATTTACTAAAAAAAACACTCTTCTGCTGTGAAATAGGGAGACTGAATCAACTCTAGTAAAGCTGACTCAGTAATAATAAACAGTAAGGACTTCATTCTAGGCCATAAAAAATAAGATTTCCCCCCCAAAAGGTTTCAAGTTGTTTTCTTTTTTTAAAAAAAAAATAACACACTTAATCCTAACTAAAGGTGAATTTAAAGTAGTCTCAACACAACCACATCAGGTTGTTCCTAGGTAATGGGAATGTCTGAAGACATACATTGTGTAAACTGACATCCTCCAGCTGCTGTTTCTGTAGTCAGCAGAACACATTTTTGGAGTGCTCACAATAATAGAAATTACTGCAGGATGTTATCAATGGAGTGCTGAGACGCACTGTACCAGAGAAAGTCAAATGCCTGCACAGATCATTTTTAAAATGATAGTGATTTAAGTCTCTTTACATATTTTGAATCAGAGTCAACAATTTGCTGATTATAAAGTTAGGAACAATATGAAGACCCTAATGAAAGAGGACTGCTGAAAGTTAGATGGATTTCTTGAGGAACACAAGAAACAGATGCTTGTCTTAGATGCTCAATTGTTCAAAACAACATTTAAGCTGTACTGAATCTACCTGTGTGGACTTTCAGTCTTCATAATACTTCTCAGGTATTTTATTTTATTGTAAGATTCCCCATGGAGTCTCACTTTAAAAAAACCAGTGGACATGTATATTAAACTTTACCCAGCCAAAAAGATACTGTCAAATGACTACTGTTTCCCCAAACAGAAATGTTTAAATATTATGAATTAAAAGAAAATAATTGCAAGGTTTTTTCAGCATCTAAAGGTAATTCATAGGATTAGAAAATGAAACTTCTGGTAATTTATTTTATGTATATATTCTCCTCATCTATGTAGATCCTTATTTGAGTTACTGGCCAAGCTTTTTTGGAATTTGAGCTAGTTTCTGTTCTTGAAAGAAGTTTTAAATGAGACTTAATCCAGACAAAACAAAAATGCTGCTGGCTAGTATGAAAACCAGCCTAGGATTGGGATCACAGACTGTTCTGGAAGGGATTTCTCTCCCTCTGAAGGATCAAGTTTACAGTTTAGAGGTACTCCTGGACCCAGCACTGCTCCGGGAGAGCCAGGCTGCTGCAGTGGCCAGGAGTGCCTTTGCTGAGCTTTGGCTGATGCATCAAGCTGTGCCCTTCCTTGGGAAAGGCAGATCTGACCACAGTGGCTCATGACTTGGTTACCTCTTGATTAGACTACTGTAATGTACTCTGTGTGGGGTTGCCCTGGAAACGAGTTTGAAAACTGCAGCTCGGTGCAAAATGCAGCAGCCAGACTCATGTCAGGTGTGCATTTTGGAGACAACCCTGGTTCTGCAAGAACTCTGCTGGCTTCTAATCTGCTTCCAAGCTCGATTCCAGGTGCTGGTGTTGATCTATAATGCCCTAGATGACTGAGGACCAAGATAACTGGAAGACCACCTGTTCCCATATGAGCCTGTCAGAAAGTAGAGATCTTCGCACAAGGCTCTGTTGTGTGGCCAGCACTTTGTGACGTTAGGATGGTGGGTATACATAACAGAGATTTCTCTGTAGCAGTGCCTCAGCTGTGGAATTCCTTACCCAAGGAAGTTAGGCTGGACCCATCTCTTTTAAGCTTCCAGCAGGAAGGCAAAACAGTACTATTCTGCATGGCATTCATTGTTTGAAACTTCTGTTTTAACTGTTCAAAACTCGAATTTTAGGAATTTTTTTAGACTGCTTTTAGCACTTTTTAAACAGTACTTTAATGTGTTTTAAAATGTTTTATCTTTGTACTTTTTTTTTTTAATTTGTTCATCACTTAAGGGAGTCCTTGGGGGTTGGGAGGTGACAGAGAAGTAACTGCTCCCTACATCTGCAAGAACCAACACAGAAATCTTAATATCTAGTAATGGGTAGCTCATCCTGGTAGTCAAGGGCTACAGTCTCTCCTTACAGAATCAAGTCTACAAAGACATATTCACTTGTTCTGGGGAGAAATAGTAAGAAAGTGCCCCTACCAAAGTTTAGAATTAACTATTTACAAGTAACTACTTCTCCTTGGGTGCATCACACCCTCTCAGCCACAGAAAACTCCATGACAGGTTCCCCTTATGGTTGCCATAAATCGGAAATGATCTGAAGGCACACAACAACAACAAATTTGTACAACTATCATGAAAAGTGAAAATTCACTGGAAAGGATTATAATGCTAGAAAAATAGGAAGGCACTACAAAAAGCAGAGAGCACAATACACGTGGACTGATTCATCAAGTAAGCCATGACCCTGAGTATACAAGAAATGAGCAGGGCTTTTAATAACAAGGTGCCTTGAAAGTGCTATAAATTAAACCTGACTTGACAGAAATTAACAACAACAACATTTTTACCTCAAATGTTTGTAACATTTCCACAAATCACTATTTGTACAACAAATAACATCTGTAAACTATATATTTGCAGTTAATCACTTTTTCCAACAGGAAAGTAGGAAAGCATAACTGTTGCACACAAGATGCTCAACACTGTTAAGGAGTGAAGTATTATGATGGCACAAAAGTTAAGTAAACAAAAGCAAATTGGCACTTGTTGATTATTTAAATATTCATCCCCTTTGCTGTGACATACCTAAATAAGCTCTGGCATAATCCAGTGCCTTTAGAAGTCCCATAAGTAGTAGACTGGACTCTACCCGTATACAGGTACAGCAGGACATGAATTCACACTAAAGAGAACAGCTTCTGTAAAGTTCTATTGTTTGTTGAAGACCGTATCTAAACAAACAGCACCATGAAAATAGAAGACCAACCAAAACAAGTCTAGGATAAAGTTATTCAGAAGCACCAACCCAACTACAAGAAGCCCAGATCACTGTTAAATCCATTATTCCAAAATTGAAAGGATACTGCTTAGCCTAAAGAAGACTGTCCAACAGAACACAAGTGACCAGGTAAGAAGGACATGAGAAGCAACCAAAAGGCCAACGGTAACTCTAAATGTATTCTCTGAAGAGGGTCATCTTCTAACAGACCAATGACCCTAAAAGTAACACTGGAGTGATTTAAAAACAAGGACCTGCATCTCTCAGAATGTCCCCATCAAAGCCTAGACCTCAATCTGAGAATCAGCGCTAGGATTTAAAAGTTGTTATTCGCCAATGTGTGAACAAGAGAATGTTCTTCACTGTCATTCAACCTGACAGAGCTGGCACAATTTTGTCAAGAAGAATGGAAAAATTCCAGGATCTATACTTATAAAACTAACAGTAGCTTACACAAGAAGAGTCTTAGCTGTAATTGCTGCCAAAGATTCTTCTACAAAGTACTAGCTAATGGGGTGAACACTTATGCAAACAACAAGTGCCAATTTGTTTCCATTTATTTATCTTCTCTGACACAATAAAAATATTTTGCATCTTCACAATGTTGAGCATCTTAGGGCCTTTCCGCACTACACTGTTATAGTGTTATTATTCCACTTTCCACATCCTATGGAATCCTGGGGTTTGCAGTTTAGGAAGGGACATTTAGAATTCTCAGCCAGAGAGCTCTTTGGCCTCAGTAAACTACAAACCCCAGAATTCCACAGGATGTTGAAACTGGAATAATAGCATTTTAACAGTGTAGTGTGAAAAGGCCCTTATATATATCAGGTGGTAACAAATAGAGTTAATCCATTTCAATTCCAGGTTATAACATAACAAAATTTGGAAAAGTCAAATGGGGTAAGGTACAATGAGTGAGGGATCACTTGTTTTACAAGAAAATATAACTTCTAGTTACTTTTATATTTATAGGACTGTGCTTTCACCCAATGGTAGAGGAGGAATCTCATGTAGTTCAAATGCTGGCTTGTGCTACACTGCATGCTCTGATATGGGCGTTGAAACGATGACACCATATCACAGGACAACAGCTTGTAGCATTTTTTTTCTTTTTTAAACACACATAGCATCAATCTAAGTTATTTTCAAGCAATGGATTGCCTTTCAGAAGAATGTTTCAGAACAAGAATGTACCTACAACACTAATTATCCTTTGGACACTGGAATGAAAACTATACGCAATTACTTCTTTATCTTTACAGGCTCTGCCCCTTAATAGATATACAGGATTTTATCTATGGCTGAAAGCTGAGAAACTGTCCTATGAGAATAAACTCATTTTCTGATTTCCAACTAGCAGAAATAAATCACTGGGAAATTAATTTTTCAGTTTGTGTATTATCAGTGAAATAAACAATTAACTAATTGGAATGTGAACAGAATTTTAATACAGAATGCAATTCTGTGCTTTAACAACTAAATTATTATGTGCATCTAAGTTAATGGTCCCTTTTCATTCTACAACCGCTGTTGCAACCAGAATATGCTACCTGAAAGAGACATGAGGCATCTAAACAATGACAATGTGTCTGCTTTTCAATTCTCACCAACACTGAAGATGTAGTACAGGATTTGGAAACAAAGTTCTTACCAATTTCTGCAGGTAGTTGCTTGATTTTGTTCTCCCGTATGCTTAACATGGTGAGCATTGACAAGTTTTTTATATCCTTTTCCACAGCTGTGATACGATTAAAGCGTAGATAAAGTGTGGTAAGGGAGGTTAGCCTGTACACCACTGGAGGGATTTCTCTGAGTTTGTTATGCCGCAGATCAACCATGCGAAGTTGCCTCAAGTTATCAAGAGAGTCAGGAAGGCTGGTGAGAGAGTTCTCATTCAGGGCCAGTGTCACCAGATTCACAAGACAACCCATCTCAGGTGGTAGTGACTGCAGTTTATTTCCATATAAATAAAGTTCTGTCAATTGTGTTAACTCTTTGATAGAGGAAGGGAGTATATGTATAGACCTCTTGGCCAAGTCCAAGCGCACTGAATTTTCTTCCCGACATTTGTTTAGCTCTTTGATCACTTCAGCATTGCTGGATTTTTTACGAGCGGCTTGAGCTGGATTCGGTCGCTTTATTGTATTGTCCACTGAAAAAGCCACACCTGGCTGTGCACTGCTGGCATCCTTCTTCCCATCTTTGGCTTCTTTCCCTTTGGTCTTAGGCTCTTTTTCTTTGCTCTCCTTCCCAAAACCACCAGAGGCCTTAGCTTCTTTCTCCCTTTCTTTTGCTGAAGATCCTTTGGAGTCTTTCTCCTTACAATCTTTTTCTTTGCCTAAATTACTACTCATGGTTCCTCAGTTTAACCAGCACCACGTAAGATCCAATATGAACTTTAGTTGGCAAAACTCATTCGTCACCCCAAAATTTAGAATCCCTAGAATGATTCATTCACTGCTGAAAGGTTTGAAAGACCTTGGCCAGAAGCAGCACATTTGATGGCACCACAGCCGCCTGTTACATGTTGGTTTCAGAAGCACTCTCTCCCAGCTTCGATATCAGAAGAGGCAGCTGTTGAAACTTAGATAATCAGGGATCTCTAGCTGCAGTAAAGATAGAAAAGGCTGATATTAACATATGATTTATTTTTTCAGACAAACCAAAGGATCTGCATTGTGAGCACAGAAAGATGTAGAAACAACTCCCCTGTTTTTTCCTTCAAATAATAAAAAGGTATAATATGTTTCCCCAAAAGATATTGCTAATGTATATTAGACAGAATATCTACCCATCTACACTCCTGAATATCATCAGTCTCCTGAAAATGTTACACGAAATATTAAATATTACATGAAATGATACATGAAAGCTCTTTTGTGTTATTCAAAGCTGACCTCTTCTCACTTGATAGATTTGCAACCATTTTTAAAAAACTGAATATCTTAAAGATCTGAGGTGTATAAGAAATCTTGAAAAAAGTATGCAAGAAAATAAAAGAGCTTCTAGAGATAAAAACCACCTAACATCCTACTTCAAGTATTCCTAAATATTGCTCTATATTCCATTCAAAGATTTCTCTATATTCCATCAGTAGCTATTATTAACATAGGGCTGTACCCAACTATGTAAGAGTGGAATGTAGCTTCATAAAATTTGTTTCAAACTAGCAAACTTACTTGTTTCAAACTAACAAGTAAGCAATCAACATAGTTCTTCCACACTGTTATTGTTCTCGAATCTTTCATCTGCTAACTAAAGTTGTCAGAAACTTTAAAAGGCATTGGGGAAAAACACCCACTACAGTATCTCCAACACAGATATCACTACTGATATTTTTTAATGAACATCCATGTCAGAAGCAGTATATCACCATGAAAGTAGCAGGTGCTTAGGATGTTGACTGGACATTTCTCAAGACAGAATGCTGAACTATATAAACTGCTCACCTGATTAAAATATATTTTATATATATATTAACAAATTCTAGAGAAAAAGTATGCAAGAGGACAGAAGAATTAAACAGCTAACCTTCAAGGGGAAAGCATGTTTGCCAGACAAACTACAGTAAGAACCATAATCTCCAATCAGAAAAAGGTACATAGTGTTCATTTAATTGCCAGTATAATCTTAGCTTATTATGCAGGAAAAAGGGAAAGCACGGCTGATGTAATAATATAAGCATAAGGGCATCTGAGTACAGCACTTAAAGCAACCTCATAAAGTAGTGAGGATGTGTTAGAACCAGCCATTCCATTGCACAATAACTATACACCTTGTTATTTTCCCAGAATATCTCTTTATCACTGTTTTGTATTAAAAGATCTCCTACATCAATACAGGACAGAATGAACAGAAGTAGTGAATGGAAAATAAAAATGAAAAATCTTCTAATATATTTTCTGAAGGGTTTTGATTTTACAATTCAAGGCTGTATTGCACATGTACCAGAACCTTTGCAGAAATTACCTGCAAACAGCAGTGCCAAACTGTCTAAATACCTAGGAGATATGAATTGCATAAAGATCAAAAATTTTATGATCTAGTGATCTGTGAATACTGTAATACAAACACATACACACACATGCACAAGGGGGCTGAGAGAAGAAAAAACATGACCACTAGAATAGCCTCTCGGTCACTGCTTCTGTCCTCTCTTTGACAAACATCCAGACACCCACCCATTTCAGGAAACATGGAACAGCAGCACATAGGAAGGAAGAGACACAAAGAAAAGGAGGGGAGCTGGTAAGGATGTCACATGCCAACTTTTAATGTGTATCAAGAGCTCCTGACATACAACAGTGATTCCCAACCTGGAGTATGGTATGATTAGAGGTATGAACCAGAAGATTTAGGGGGTACATGAAAAAAACTGAATAATGGCAGGAAAGGGCATATATATTAGCAGTGTAAGACAAGATACGAGTCAAAAGTTGTGAAATTAATTGAATGTTAGGACGAATGGTGGAGCAGATTTCCTTCATTACTTATTCTTGAGAAAAGCCCCATTCCCTCACTTTGTTTTTTGGGGGGAATTTTGGGGAGTCCCATCCTAAACAATGTGTTGTAAATATGCCACCACAATGAGCATATTCAGCAACACAACTCTCGTATGCTCAGCTTTCATTCTTTGATATTACACTTAGCACTGTTGCACTTGTACCACTCGTACATATAAGTGGGCACATCAACTAGTCCTGTGAGCAGTGTTCAATGAGTCAGTTCTTCCATGACTTCTCTACATCTCCTCTCTTTGTCATCATTTTAAGTTTTAAATTAATTTTTCAGTTTGTATATTATCAGATATAGACAGCAACTACTAATTACAAACACTCTGCTAATGTGAAGGGTACCATTTATGGAAATAGGCTGCCAAAGAGTATGCAAGTATGTATGTCTTGCACTTTGTGCTAAGCGTATGAAATGTGACTCTATTAAACTGCCCCAAACTAAACGTTTTTAAACACAGGACCCTCACAAAAATGGGAAAACTGCAAATCTCAAAATGTGTGTGTGTTATCTGTGGGAAAGGGGTTGAGGCATAGTGGGGACAGGTGAAGGGGATATGGGTTGGAGAAACTTGCAAATAATCAAATCCATGAAAGTTAAAACTGCAAATGTAGAAGACCGACTGTACACCCTAGTGAATGTCCCTGCGAGTGCACTGTTATTCATTATTTTTTACAAGCAGAAAGATCCTTGTAACAGTAATAAACAACACTGAATCTGAATTTGAATTTTAGCAAGGGTTCAGGATAAATATATAACCATAAATCCAAACAGACAGGGAAATGTCTTGCTAACTGGCATTCCATCTCTTCTGGGCTTGGGTGCTTGATGATACAAATAATACAGTCAAAATAGGAAACTGCAGAAGAAAATGAGCTTTGGGACAAACTTTACTATATATTCAAGCCTTCAGGGGAGTCACTTGTATGAAACAATAGAGCATTGCATCAATCCCAGGGGTTCATTGGGATGCAAGACATTTTCAAGCATGTCCTACAAAATAATAACACATGCATTAATCAATAAGAAAGGAGCTGTGAGCCTTCAAATAAGCTATAAGACACCCTAAATCATATATATAATTGCCACAGGAGTGTCCTCTATGAGTGGTATACCCACTGTGTTTTCCTAGTAGTGTTCATTTGGGCAAAGAATATTGTGACACTTCTGGGCTGAAGTCTGTGATATGACCTAGTCCTTTTCTAAGACTTGCAAAAGGTTAGCTTGGGACACAAGGAACATATTTCTAGAAGTAACAGCTGTACTTCTGATGCACCGGCAGAGGCCCCAGTAAACACTTGTAGCAATACCATAACGCTGCCTAAAAGGTTTATAGTAATTCTAGATAGAGGCAGTAAATTGTGCAAAAAATAAAATACAAGAGGTACACACAATTATCATAATGTTATATTCCATAAATCAATTTAGCTCCCCTGTACTATCAACTTCCATCTATTAGCAAAACATATGCAAACTTATTTGGGTTGAATAATATTTAGTCAACAATGACAGATATAAAACAATTATAGAGATGACAGTCATAACACAACACGCTTCTCCCCAAAACAGGCCAAAAAGTTTCCACACAATATAGAGAGTGTTCTTTATAAGTAGAATATATGGACATTAACAGTAGGGCCTAAATACCCTAAAGACATCAGATCTTGGAAGCTAAGCAAAGTTAGCCCTGGTTAGTACTTGGATGGGAGGCTGCCAAAGAATACCAGATGCTGAGGAAGGAACTAGCAAAACCACTTCTGAGTGCTCGCTGCCTACGGAAACCCTATGAAATTAATGCAGTCACCATAAGTCAACAGGCAATTCAAAGGCACAGATGCATACACATGGAAATTAACATTTATGTCAAAAGAGGAATGGGTGTGAGAGACCACCTATCAGGAAATATTTAGGGGTTATCACTCCATGTCTCTTAACATATGCACACAATTCAAAAGATGGTATACTTCAAGTTCCGTCCAGACTTCGAATTCCTGTGTTAAACCAAATACAAGTCATTCTATTGTAATGTGATGGCAAGTCTGGCATAGAAGGGACTTTTTCTGAACAGCCACGGTTTATCAGGGTGTTCACAATAAATATCTTTAGTCAATACATGTGCTTTAGATTTCAGAAAATAATCTGTACATCAACATTCAGACACAAATCCTTCTATTTTGCATCATCACACCTTTGGAAATTGGAAACAGTTTGTATACCAGTCCATGAAGTTCCTCGGCACATACATTTCTTAGTTCTTAATCACTGTTGTCATAGGAATGTCTGGCGTATTGCAATTTTGCATAATCTGTTAAATCCTGAAAGCCATAAATTGCTATGAGTGATGATCTTAACTCAAATTTGACAACACCCACATTATAAAAATGCTAAGACATTTGTTGATAGATGAGCTTACAAGCAAAGGTTAATAGGTTTTCAAAACCTAGTTATACCAGTTTAAGTTAAAGACATGTTTGGATTAAAGACAGAGATGTGTTTAATGATATGGTAAACAAAAATAAGGGTTGGTTCACACAATAAAAAACTGGCCTTTCTCTCCTCATGTTATACTATCCATTGAGACCAGAGAATAAATTTTTCAGTGATACAAACGCAGATAACATAAGAACCATCATACTGGATCAGACTGATGACCTATCTATTCCAGAATTCTGTTCTGAAAATGGACAATTAGATTATTTTGAGAAGTTTATAAGCAAGATACGAGCAAAACCATGCCCTCCCACTTTCTCCCCCAAAGAATGCAGCATTTCCCCAGTATTCATAAGCATGCTGTCCCCAATACTGGAGGTAATGTATAGCTATAATGGTTAGCAGCCATCTATGAATTTAGAGCTGTTCAAGTTGATGTCATCACTATATCTTGGGGTACAAAATTCTGTAATTTACCTATGTGCTGTGTATATTACTCCCTCTCACCTGAACATCCCACCACTCAGATGCATTAGATGATTATAAGCTCAAGTATTATGAGGTGAAGAAAAATTGCTCCCTGTTCCCTATTTCTACTTTATTCATAATTTTATACACTTCCATCAGGTCTCCCCCTTACTCTTCTTCTTCTAAAACAAATGGCTCTAAACGCTACAACCTATTGTCAGAGAGGAACTGTTCTAACACTTAATTTGATTGCTTATTTCTGTTCAGTTCAATATAAATTCTGAAATCTGATGACAAGAACTTTATATAGTATCCTAAGTGTAATCACAGCTTAGATCTATTATCATGGCTTTTGAACCCTTTCCTAAATTCTACTGCAAGATTTAAAAAAAAAATGTATCATTAGTGCACACAATATATTTATTCATGTAATTGTGCACAAAGGAAGAGTATCATGTAAAGAAAGAATACAATACATTGCTAGAATACATGAGCCAGACTTACAACGTAACTCAGATTTAGTCCTAACTACAAAAGACCCAGTGAAATGAATGGAACTTGATTTGGTTGTGACTAGCCATCTCATTCAAGTGGTCTTCCAGGTAAGATCTGGATTTCACTGTTAGGCTATTTTTCTTTAATAGTTCCCAGAAATTTAGATCACTTTTAAGATAACCAGAACAAATGCACATCTTAATGAAAAACTCCTTCCACATTCTTCAAGGGCTTTCCCTCTTGTTAGGGACTGCACCCACAGTCAGTGGTTCCTTCCCATGCTTCCACCTAATACTTTCATAGACTTATCCTACTTCCCAAAAATATTCCATGACTCCTAAGTATGTACAAATGAAAGTTATAGGCTAATTTACCACACTATGATAGGAAGTGACACGAGTGGTTCTATTTCCCATGACTTTTATTTATCTGCTGAAAGAAAATTCCTAAGGCTGCATCTGACCCACCAAGATTTTCTGCCCAATCCATGCAGCAGACATAATTAGTGTTTCTTGCACTCCATATTTTACCAGGATTGAGGACAAGCTGATGAGCTGCCCATACTGGACAGATACAACTGTTACCCTCTACAACACTTCTCCCCAACTGCAAATACAGGTGTTGTTCAAGCAAATCAATGAAAAAACTCAAGAAGCCCTAATCCTTCCGCATGCCTTTACTGTATCCTAAGAGTAACAGAACTATGGAACAGGGAAATTACAGTTAGGGAACTGGGGTTGGGGAGCCATTAAAAAAATAACTCTGAAAGCTATATTTACTGGTAACTGTGCAAAAAGATATTACCAACAAAGCTCATCTTATAACTGACCCTGCTATTGTAACTTGAAGACAAATGGAGACCTGGATATGAAAAACAATCAATCTATTCATAACAAAAGTTACTCAAGCTTTCAGAACTTTAACCTGAAAATAATGTGCAGGAATGGCACTGTTCTCACAAGCGGAGTTTGCTGTGATTGCTTTTGTACTTGAAAAGATTTAATATACACAAACCTTGAAATTATCATCCATTACTTGGAATTTCTTAAGAACAAACAACTCATGACTTTTTTTTCAGTCTTAGGACAGCCAAGCTTTACTGGAAAAGACTGATTAAATACCACTGTAGAAAAGAATTAAACAGAATGCTGCTATCCATCTCCACAACTTCCCAGGAACACAGAACCAAAAATAAGTACATTCAAGCTGCAGTCCTGTAACTACACTTGTCTTGGATTGTTGTTGTTGTGTACCTTCAGGTTGTTTCCAACCTAAAAAGACGCTAAGGCAAACATACCATTGTGTTTTCTTGGCAAGATTTGTTCAGAGGGGGGGTTGTCTTTGCCTTTCACTGAGGCTGAGAGAGTGTGATTTGCCCAAGGTCACCTAGTGGGTTTCCATGGCTGAGTGGGATTCAAAGCTGGCCGCCAGAGTCCAATGCTCAAACTACTATAACACAGTGGCTCTTAAGTCCCATTAAACATAAGTGAAGCTTACTTCTTGGTAGACAGAATTCTGCTTTTACTACATTATGTTGTCATCCCTTTCCTTCCTAGCTTATCCACTATAAAATGTCTAAGTCTACCATAAATGCTTTTATCAGAGTCAGTTCTAGCTTGCAAGTAACTGGAAGATTTCAGCACCTTGCATATTCTGCCCATAACTGTAAACCCAAAAGTCACCAGGTTATAATTCCCAGAAAATAAAGATTAATATGAAACAAGGAAATGCTTTCAGCTCATGTCTGAACAAGAAAAGGAGAGTATCTATGTATTAATAAGAAGGAATGAACATAAGCCAACATAGCAAAATCCGGCACACTCCTTCGTGTCTATATTCCATCTGGATTTTTAAAAATCTACTACTGCAAATGGAAGACTTTAAGAGAAAAAGATATGGCATTTTATTAAAGACAACTGTTTTCAATTATTAAAACACGGTACTGTCTTCACCCAAGATAAACACATTTTCTTATGGTATAAGCTTTTGTGCACATGATAAATTTGTTAGTATTTAATGTACCACAAGGTCATTTACTATTTTGCTACCACAGGCCAACATTGTTTATTTTTCCAGAAAATGTTTCAGTTGTTAAATTATCTTAAAATGCACACCAGCTGCAGGAATTTGGGGGAAAATTTTCATTTTACAGTCTCTATTTTGGGAACCAAATGAATAATCTCTGCAAAAAATGCCAAAATCTCTCCTTGATGATATCAAAAATTTTGCTAAAGGCAAATTGGGTTTTATGTTCAGAAACCCATATTATTCCTAGAAAACTACTTCACTCTGTACAGCAATCATGTCTGTTACAAATATTTTACTCACATGCATGTTACTTCACAATTCCTGTAGTAGTAAAAGGAAGAAAACAATAATAGTGGGAACATGGCTGCAGAAAACATACCATATTGGCAGGGTACACTAAACCTTGGTGTGGTCTGTTGAAATCAAGATGTAAGAAACACTACATTGAACAAAATATGGTTTGTTAGCCAGGTACAAGTCACAATTTCAACCTATGGTTTGTTGATAACTTGCAAATTCTGGCTTATTTAAACTCTGGCTTGTTGTGACACTGAACCCTTGCTTGTTTCACCATAAGACTGCCTTGAAGCAAAAAGCAGCCATAAAATGAATAATTCACCAACTGTTATGGTATGTAACCATAAATTCACTTTTAAAAAAGGCTGCAATATTTGGACTGATTCTTCAAGTGAGTTATATTACTATTTTGGACCCACTGAAGATCACAAGGAAAATGGCATTACATCACAATGCTCAGTAAATGAAAAACAAATGCTTAGCCATTTGTTCATAAGGAAACATGAACGGCAACAATAAATCTCCTGTTAAGAGACAAACAGAATGCTGTGAACAGAGACTTCAAAATCCCAAGTCCAGATAGGAGATGGATCTAGAATGCAAGAATACAAGTGGGCCCTCCTTACCTGTGATCTCTGGAGATATGATGTTAAGTGTCCATGTGCACATCGCTGGCATTAGGTATTATGGGACATGAGCATTCACATTTTTTCTTTCACATAGGGATTCCTGGAAATGGAACCCCCATATCACTTTGGACCCTTCATATGTATATATGGAGGGTCCAAAATGATTACTTCTTCAGGAGAAATTCAGTGCAATGTTAGAGCATGCAACTAAAAACTGAACTGATGGTCTTTCTTGTATAAAAACAGTACTACCCAGTTTGTCCCTTTTCTTTCTGTCCTACACACCTGTGCTGAGTCTAAGTAGCCCAATTCATCATCCAAGGTTGTGATTAGTCCAAAAGCATTACATAATGAATTTAATGATTAAATAAATCAGTAAAGAATAAGCCCGGTTTTTCCTCTGTGGTACATATCTGTATTCACCATCTAAGGTTGTGACTGATCTAAAGGCACCACAGGAATTTAAATATTAAATAAGCTGTTCTTCACAGTACACCAACAAACCAAACAATTTCACATTTCATGCAACCCAGCCTTGAAAACAGACAATCTGGGATTACCTCCAGGCAAGATAAGTCCTTGCTTTATAACTATGAGACTGAAAGTCTCTCTCACACACACACATGTGTGCACCCACCCTTCCAGAAAAGAAAAAGTTAAATTATTGCCTCCAGACCAAGTATTCGCCATCCTAAATGCTGCATTCTAGGCTGTCTGTCTCCCTGGCAAGAAGGCCAGGTGGGAAAACAGAGAGAGAGAGATGCTGCCTCCAGAAGGAGTTGGCTGTTATAAGGTTATAAGCTAGCAGGACTGACCCTCTTTTTCTATCTCTTTGTCTTGTAGAGGTGGGAAGACAAAAACCAAAGCAAGCCTTGCTTTCCTCACCCAGCTAAGAAAAACAAAAACAAAGAATTAGGTACAGCTTCTCTTTCCGTTGTTCTCTCGCAGCAGGGAGAGAGAAAGGGAAAGGCAAGTAGAGGGTTAGACCAGCCCATTTTCTATCTTAATTCTGTCTCCAGCCTTCTTCTCCCTGGCACACCCAAATGCAGTGGACTACAAGTCCTAGTACACTCGGACAGCTTGGTCAACTGCTGCAATTGTTGGACAGGACAGGAGCTACAGGCTAATACATCTAGAGGGTACAGGATGAGGTAGGCTTGCATCTGGAGAGCCAGCATGGTGTGGTGGTTTGAGCACTGGACTACAACCCTGAAGATCAGAGTTCAATTTCCTGCTTGGCCATGGAAACCCACTGGGTGACCGTGGGTACATCACACACTCTCAGTTCCAGGGTCACCTTACAGTTGCCATAAGTAGGAAAGAACTCGAAGGCACACAACAGCAACAAGGCTTGCACTTGCTTTAAGCTGTCAACAAATCTGAAATAAGCATCTCCTTTACATCCTAATCCAAGCATTTAGAAACATTTTTAAGAGGACAAAACCCTGAAGTTCTCCACTCACATCTTCATAACTCTTCAAGCTCATCAGGTGACCAATCTCTGACTAGAAGCTTCTAGTCATCGCCTAGCTTCAAATAGCTCAATCTCTGAAAAACTCATTGCTGACTTTAAGTGAGGAGTTACACAGCACATCTTTTTTCACTTGGCCTTCATTACTGCTAATTAATTTTGTAGTAGTGTGTCAGTCTGTTCTGGCTTAATCATTATAATTGCCAAGTAAGTTTTTATACCGTATTTTAATCTATCTATATTGCAGTTGTAAACCCCATTTGGCATCAAAAAGTGATACAGAAAGATTTTTAAGTTGTGACAATATAAACGTGCCATAATAAACTCAGCAATATTAAAAGATCTTGTTCAGAATGCAGCTGGGGGTTTAAAAATCTTTACACAACAGATTTTTCTAAGACTGCTATGATGCATCACATTTTAAAACTGAATAAATGTGTTCAATGATATTTCTCCTCTGAAGAAGGGGGAATCAAGTTCTCTTGCCATATGCCATTTAGATATTTCCTTCTTCAGAACATTTGAGTGCTGCAAAAATGTAACAATCATCTATTTCTGAATTATAACAATCTTCCACAGCCTTATAAAGCAAAAACTGTAAGCACATGTCTAAAAAATCATTTTTCCCCTGCCATACATAATACAGTTTTGCATCCTTTTATGTTTCTCCAACAGGATGGAAATGACACACTGAATATTAGAAACCCATAAGCAGTTCATAGTTAAAAATGATTTGTACTCACTGATAGACATTGTTAACATCTTTGTACTTCTCCTTGTACTTATAATACTTCACAATTTTATATAATTAATACTTCATGAGGAAATTAAAAATGCTCTGACAAAAACTGTGAAAGCAACATTTTCACTGCCTCTGCTTATTCTCCACTTTAAATAGAAAAACAAAGGTAGAGGTAAGTCCTTACCAAAGAAAACTCTGTGAAATTCATGGCATTATCCTAAATCAACAGGTGACTTGAAGGCATACATACACACACAAGATTAAAATCTAGTCAGAAATTTGACCAGTGGAATTTTATGACTGGCTCACATTGCATTTTGTACCACAAGTTTTCTCTCCATAGAATAGCAGAGCATCTGACTCTATTAAAAATTATTTACACTGACTACTTTGCCAGGCAATTGTTCTCATCTAGGCAACTGAAAGTTAGGTTCACGTGGAACTTTCTCTACATAATGTGAAAAGGTCCCAGAGGCAGTTGCAATTTTCCCTGAACTAGGCAGGAAAAGGGACCCAAAAGAAGAGCTTCTAGTCAGAGATTGGTCACCTCCTTCCACTGCCTAACAGGAGAGAGAAGCTAATATAAAATCCAGTTGTGCTATCTGCCCTCCTGCTCCAAACCCAACTGTGTTTGTATTGCAGTGAATCAACACAAGAACTTGACTGGGACCTATCTCAACCCTACAATACGACTTTCATAATCACAGTATATACATTTATCTTATTACAGTATAAATCATATTCAAGGCTCAAGAACCCCCATTTTGTTTTAAGAAAACAAATCTAATTTTACTGTGTAATGGAACATTTATATGGAACTCTAGAAAATGTGAAGCAATTCACACTTTCTCAATAATCCTTAAAATTACTTTGTAAGATAACTAAGTACAGTTGTTCTGCTTGTTGCTGTACACTTCTGACTTATGGCAACTTTAAGTAACATATCACAGGATCTCATTGGCAAGGTTTGGACGAGGTTTGCCTTTGCCTTTGTCTGAGGCTGGGAGAGTGTGAGCTGCCCAAAGTCACTCAGTGGCTGTCCAAACCTCACGGAAATCTCTGAGGCAGATGGGTACATCTTTCGGTTTCTGCTGGAAACAAGAGGCAAGTGCCAACACACAAACACACACACACACACACAGTTTAGGGGAATGTCACAATCTCATTTTCACTATGCATCAACCTGTTCAGGTGCTACAAAGAATAAAAAATAAATGCAATAGATCATCTCTTCTCCAAAACCACTTCAAACAGAGTTCTGTATGATGATGTGTCAGCAGAAATGGCAAGTAAATAGTGGGTGGCTAAAAGACTAGTAAAATCATATCTTTGGTGTGCAGGTGGTCATTTCGTCTCTCCTCCCTGTTCAAGGATACGGCGCACGTAGGGAAAGGGCAATAGTAGAGGTCAACAACTGGCTCCGCACATGGTGCCGCCAACAACGGTTTGGGTTTTTGGAACATGGCCTGAATTTCCATGAACATGGGCTTCTGGCGAGGGATGGGCTGCACCTCACAAAACTTGGCAAGAATGTTTTTGCTAACAGTCTTGCAAGGAAGATTAAGAGGTCTTTAAACTAAGTTCCACTGGGGAGGGGGACAATATTATTCAGGGCAAGGACTCAGAGAACACAGGGGTAAAAGGCCCAAATGATACTGGACAAGTAGTACAAGCGGCCAATGGCGGGAGGAGTAGAATCAATAGTACAGGACTTGCAGGAAGGGCCCAGGGACTTAAGTGTCTCTACACTAATGCAAGGAGTATGGGAAACAAGCAGGATGAGCTTGTACTCCTAGTACAAGAAAATAAATACGATTTGATAGGCATCACTGAGACCTGGTGGGATGAGTCTCATGATTGGAATACAGGAATAGAGGGGTATAGCCTGTTTTGTAAAAATAGACCAAACAAGAAAGGAGGAGGAGTAGCCTTGTATGTCAAGGATGTTTTCACCTGTGAAGAGATCCAGGACTTAAACCCAGAAAGCCAGGTAGAGAGCATTTGGGTAAGAATTAAGGCAGCGAGAAACAATAGGGATATTCTGATGGGGGTTTACTACAGACCTCCAACCCAGGCTGAGGACTTGGATGACGCCTTCCTCAACCAAATGACTGCACATTCAAAGAGGAGGGATACAGTAATAATAGGAGATTTCAATTACCCGGATATATGCTGGCAGTCAAACTCTGCCAAGACAGCAAGGTCCAGCAAGTTTCTTGCTTGTCTTGCAGACAACTTCATGGTCCAGAAGGTGGAAGAGGCCACAAGGGGATCAAATATTCTAGATCTGGTCTTGACCAACAGGGATGACCTTGTGAATGAGGTAGAAGTGGTTGGATCTTTAGGGGGGAGTGACCATGCCCTGTTGGAATTTAGCATTCAGTGGGAAGGAGAAGATAAGGGTAGCCAGACACTCATCTTAGATTTTAAAAAAGAGGACTCCTGTAAACTTAGGGAGCTGCTGGCTGGAATTCCGTGGTCAGGAATAGTGAAAGGGAAAGGAGTTCAGGAGGCATGGGAGTTCCTTAAAAAGGAGATACTGAAGGCACAGTCTAAAACAGTGCCATTAAGGAGGAAAAATGGAAGGCATTTGAAGAAGCCAGAATGGTTGACTAAAGAACTCTCAGCTGAGCTAAGAGTTAAGAGAAACATGTATAGGAAATGGAAGAAGGGGGAAACCACCAAAGAAGAATTTAAGCAAGTAGCTAGGAGATGTAGGGAGGAAGTCAGAAAGGCTAAAGCACAGAACGAGCTTCGGCTGGCCAGAGACATTAAAAACAATAAAAAGGGTTTTTTTTTAAATATGTCTGCAACAAAAGGAAAAAGAAGGAGACAGTAGGGTCGCTACGCAGAGAAGATGGCGAATTACTCACGGGGGAGAGAAAAGGCAGAGCTACTTAACACCTTCTTTGCCTCCGTATTTTCCCAGAAGGATACAAGCACTCAACCTGGTGGTTGGGGAGCAGGGGAGGAAGCAGAGGAAATGAGGCACATAATAAGTAGAGAGGTGGTACAGGAATACCTGGCCGCATTGGATGAATTCAAGTCTCCAGGGCCAGATGAATTGCATCCTAGGATATTAAAAGAGCTGGCAGAGGTCATTTCGGAACCGCTTGCTATAATTTTTGAGAAATCTTGGAGGACAGGAGAAGTTCCAGCAGATTGGAGGAGAGCAAATGTTATCCCCATCTTCAAGAAGGGAAAAAAAGAGGACCCAAATAATTATCGCCCAGTCAGCCTGACATCAGTACCCGGAAAGATCCTGGAGCAGATCATTAAGCAGTCAGTTTCTAATCATTTAGAAAGCAACGCGGTAATCACGAGAAGTCAACATGGATTTCTCAAAAATAAGTCATGCCAGACTAATCTTATCTCTTTTTATGATAGAGTTACTAGCTTGATAGATGAAGGGAGTGCTGTGGATGTAGCATATCTCGATTTCAGTAAGGCCTTTGACAAAGTTCCCCATGACATTCTTGCAACAAAGCTAGTAAAATGTGGGCTGGACAGGGCTACCGTTAGTTGGATTTGTAATTGGTTGACCGACCGAACCCAGAGGGTGATCACGAATGGCTGCTTTTCGTCCTGGAGAGAAGTGACTAGCGGGGTGCCACAGGGTTCTGTCCTAGGCCCAGTGCTGTTCGATATTTTTATCAATGACTTGGATGAAGGAACAGAGGGCATGCTGATCAAATTTGCAGATGACACCAAATTGGGAGGGGTTGCTAATACGCCAGAGGACAGGATCAAAATTCAAAATGACCTGGATAGATTGGAGAGCTGGGCCAGGGCGAACAAAATGAAATTCAACAGAGAGAAATGTAAGGTCCTACACTTAGGCAGAAATAATGGAATCCACAAATATAGGATGGGGGACACGTGGCTGGATAGCAGTACGTGTGAAAGAGATCTAGGAGTCTTCACAGACCACAAGCTGAACATGAGTCAGCAGTGTGATGCGGCAGCCAAGAAAGCCAATGCAATTCTTGGCTGCATCAATAGGAGTATGGTGTCTAGATCGAGGGAGGTACTGGTACCACTCTACTCTGCTTTGGTTAGACTCCATCTTGAATACTGTGTCCAGTTCTGGGCACCCCAATTCAAGAGGGATATTGACAAGCTGGATCAAGTCCAAAGGAGGGCGACCAAAATGGTGAGGGGCCTGGAAGCCATGAAGCCCTATGAAGATAGACTTAGAGAGCTGGGTATGTTTAGTCTGCAGAAGAGAAAGTGAAGAGGGGACATGATAGCCATGTTTAAATATTTGAAGGGATGCCATGTGGTGGAGGGAGAGGGCTTGTTTTCTGCTGCTCCAGAGACCAGGACAAGGAGCAACGGATTCAAGCTGCAGGAAAGGAGATTCCACCTGAACCTCAGGAAGAACTTCCTGAGGATCAGAGCTGTCCAGCAGTGGAATCTGCTGCCTCCATGGAGTGTGGTGGAGTCTCCTTCCTTGGAGGTTTTTAAGCAGAGGCTGGATGGCCATCTGTCGGGATTGATTTGAGGGTGTTCCTGCATGGCAGGGGGTTGGACTGGATGGCCTGTGTGGTCTCTTCCAACTCTGAATTTCTATGATTCTATGATTCTATATCCATACAGACATGTGTGGATGCATACATGTTTACGGGGAACATTGGCTTGGTATCATTCCATGACAGGGGGCTGAATCCAATGTTGATGGCAGAGATAACATTTGAACCAAGGATGTCTAACTCACTCACATTATTCTGACTCACCCCATATTTGGCAGTAATACCACACCACCTCTGTTTTGGTGGTGCCCTCAAATGGCTCAAATGTTTCCCCGGCTCCCCAGGCCTTCCACGTATCTTGAAAAGCCCCCAGAAGACAAAAACTAGTTCAGAACCTGCAAAATGTAAACATGAAGTGAGTAATATCACTTCCAGTTTTGATTTCAGTCTATTCCAGTGAATTTTTTAAAAACGTTTCAGGAGTTTTCAAAGGATATGGTGGGCATGAGGGAGGAACACACTGCATTTTTGCTGCTGTTTTGGGGCATTTTAAGGGGGGGGTGAAAACTATCAAGAAACATTCCTTAATTGGGGAGGCCTCATGGCGGGGGGGTCATGGACCACACTGGGGGGATTCACAGTTTCCTACTGCTAGTCCCAACAGGAAGAGACCCACTGAATCAAGCACTAAATGGAACTTATGTATATCCCACTAATTCAATGGTTCCATTCTAGTTGGAAATAAAAACTGGATTTAAATTTCTATGGCTTTTGTTCCATCATACATATTCTTGTTTCAATTTAAGCAAAGTATCAAAAGTATGTTGTTTAAAACTTTCTTCTCAGAATTATGTTAATTCAATACTACATCTAATACTTCCAAATTTGTTCACTGCTACAAAATTAGTTCGACAAAGCACTCAAGAGATTCAATATCATGCACATATTACAAATGCATTATAATTCACCAAATAGCACAAAGGACATCATTAACGCTAGACACAGTATCTGAGACAGCCAGTATTCTGTAGTGGTTTGAGTGCTGGAATAGGACTCAGGGAGACAGGTCTGGAATCTCTGTTCAGCCATGGAAATATCTTCAACACATTACACACTCTCACTCACAGAGGAAGGTAATGGCAAATCTCCTATAAATTACACACTCTCACTTACAGAGGAAGGTAATGGCAAATCTCCTATAAATAAATCTTGCAAATAAAACCATATAAGAGCGTTGTTGTAAGTCAAGAGTTGACCTAAAGGCCAACTATAACATGGTCCTTAATAGGGACTACCGAATCATTCTGGATCTCTCTCTTTGAAGTTAGATAGAGAAGTCTACCCTCAGATGGAGAGATCTGACTTCACATACTCTCTCTGTGTCTCCATTGGTACTTCTACAAGCCTTATATCTATGTTTCAGAGCTCTGATGACAAGAAAGGAACAGTATAAGGGATCTGAATGGGGTGTGATGTGGGCAAACCAATGGAGATTTTGGATCTGCAGGATCCAAAGGCTTCCAGTCCCCATAAAGCCCATTAAGCCCCAAACAAGGAAAGGAGTTTATTTCAGCCCAAGACCTCATGCAAAAACAAATCCCTCCATTGGCTTGCAATGGGAAGAAAATAATTCAACTTAAAAACAAAACCAAGTGAGGAAATCTAATATAAACTACGTGGAACTTCCCTCTTTTCCATCCTGCTAGTATGACCTAGCTTGGCTTTTTATCTGTTTTCACAGCATCTGTCCATGCTATGGTGGATTGCTCTGACAAAGAATGAATGAGGTATAAAGAAAAGTCTGCACTAGTGCTGCTTTCTCAATTTTTGGAAGATATTTACAGAAATGCTTAGTTGTTGTTTTTTAACATTTTAAATGTTAATAGATCATAGGCTGGACCTAAGGATAGGCAATATAGTCACTCCACTAGTTTTTTGAAAATGACTTTGCCCAATTTGCATTTCTGTCCTGAACACAGAACCAAATGCCATATTGTTCAAAAAGCTATCTATTTCTCAGTATGCAATATGTCTGGGGAAGAAAAAATGTGCAAAGAAAACAGTACATTTTAAAAATAAACAATCTTCTGTATTGGAGGAATTAGCAATACGGAACTAGCATCAAAAGAGATTCAAGGTGAAAATCAAGAGAGCCTCAACGATCCCAAGCTTCCCAAATATGCATTTCTTAGTCAAATGGAATTTTTATACCACATTCATATTGATTTCTCAATAACTTTTCAGCCTAAATCTCACATGCTGGCCTATGTCCAATGTTTTGAACTTCAACACATAACTTGTTGGAAGAATCTGGGGGCCTCCACACTACAGCTTGATTAATTCATCAACAGTTGTTGTCCTATTAGGAACAAAAATTCCTTCACCAAGCGTCCGAACATTTTTGTTTGGCCACTGTTTATGTGCAACACTAAGTTGTAGTTAATACTTGAAAGTTATTTGCAATGCTGTAAACACCAGTTTGTAAGAATATATTAGCTAGTCTCAAATGATATATTACATTTGAGGCTCACAGTAAACTTTGGAATAATGTTTGAGAACAGTTGGAATGGATTAAAGAAAACAAACATGACCAAGTGGAGTACCAGATCAGAATGGATGATCCAGTGAACAAGGAAAAACAATCAACACAGAATATCTGAGTAGTACAAAGACACTGTCTAACTAATATAACACAGCTATTAAACAATACTTCATAGAACTGTTCCAAGCAGCTTGAAGGAGCAAAAGAAAAACCACACAGTTCAAATACAGCCTTTTTCAATTATATGTTAGCATGATATCACTTGAACAGCAGAAATTCTGAAACCCTCGTTTTCTTTAGGCATTTTAAAAAAAAATTGAAGAGTGTTGCCCAAAGGCTATCTTACATTTTAACTGATCAAAATTAATTCTTCAGTTCACTCTTTTGCCAGCAATGGCATATGTGTGTGCCTGCACTCATCATCTATATATAATTAACAGGGAAATAAAGTATTTGGTTCTCACAGGAGGAAGCTTAGTTAGGGACAGCAGTGTTGGCCATGCAGCAAAATGCAACAAAATCCAAAATTCTCTGTTCCAAGAAATATAGCTTCACTGAACGAACATATTTTTTTTAAAAAAAGGTCATTACTACAATCTTATCCAAGTGTTCATCAAACCAGCAAACCTGAACACACAAAGCTGCCTCTTTCAATGGCTTGCAAATTATCAAGCTATACACTTGCTCCAGTATTTGGATATACAGTGCAAACTGGAAAGAGAAATCTATAAATGGAAGAACTGAGGTTGTGGATCACATAAAGCTCTACCTGTGTAGAGTTCTCTTTCACAGATATTCATGTTACACATATGAATGTCTAAGTGCAGGCTACGTAACACACGCGATGTTGGTGGCACGAGCTTCCTACTCACATCTTCAGGGAGACAGTTCATCAATACCCAGATAGGGCTTCAGTGATACATGTTCCTCAACTGTTAGAGAACAAGTGAGTTTCTCAGTAACTAATCTATGTACTGTTTTAATTCCTCACCCCACATAACCAATATATTATTTATTCTCGGTCTGGTTAAATTATCAGGGCTACAAAAATTATTCATTTATAAGCAGTGATGGCATCTAAGTTTGGACCTGGAAAATTCAGAACCCATCCTGCCATTTTCGACAAGTTTAGGCCTGGTAAATAACAGGCGCAGGTTATCACAAGCACTCCCCAAAAGAGCTCCCCTTTCCCACCAGCTCATCAAAAATGGATATCTCACATGGTATATCTGTTCAAATAATATACTTTACATATTACAGAATCTGGGAATCCTGCTTTTATTTCTTTCCTTCTTACAAGATGGTAAAAATGACCACACATATGCTCAGCTACTATGAGGTGCAGCAGTTTACATTTACACCTCTCTCTTTAGTATGAGTTATAATCTCCAACACCTTTTGGCCATACAAGATTGGGCTGAGGGGTATTAAAAACATATGTAGGATACTAGTATGAATAAGTATGAGATGATGTTCATCTCAATCTTGATTTGAAGTATTATTCCATGAAATATTAGGCAGACCTAAATTAATCTGGGGAAAATTGTGAAGTGATAAAAAGCAGACAATCTTTGTTTAGGCCAATTCATGTAAAAGAAAAGAAAAACTGATAGCAAACTAGTAACTCTATATTGCTAGTGTGGGTTGAAAAATACCATCTGCTGCCATAAGAGTTGCTTCTCCTATTTTGCAGTGAGAACATTTTACTTAACTGATTATTTTTCTTTGGCATTCAGTGCAAATAGACTTACTCAAACCAAGCACATTAATCAAATCTAGACATAGCTGAATGTCAATCACAAACATCAGAACAAAATAGGGAACCTCTTGTTCCATGTTTTTGCCAATTATTTCACACTTCACACTTGATTTTACTCATGTAGTCAAGCATCATGGTATATCACCATGGAAATTCATCCACATGTGCATGACCCAAAACATACGGGACACAGCTGAGAACACAAAACCTAATTCATGCTCCAGGAGTTAAAGAGTCACCGCGGACACGCTTAAGCACTATCTAAAAGGTGCCTCTAAGTACACCTTTTTACTTTTCCCCCACGGGAATGAATGACCATCATTTACTGATCTGAGGGAAATTAAAGTGCCACATTTGAGAACCTTAAGCAGGGTGATAATTACTTATGCACCAACACTACGAGAAGAAAGCCCAAGGAGAGAGGAGAGAGCAGTGTCTCTCCTTCTGAAGGCAGCAATGATGTATTTGTGATACTTCTTCCTCACCCCCTCCACAAAGAGCCAAGTTTGAAAACAGAGACGGGCAGAAACAAACTGGAATATGCTGGGGCACACAAATAATTTGTACACGCTAAATATACAAAGGGGTCAATTGTGCTTTAGAAAGAGTTCTCAGAACTATGAAAAAAATGCTTGGGATTCACCAACTGCATTCAGGAGAGAAGGGGTATGCATAGGCCTTGAGTCCAATGCATGGACAAAGGCAGCATACAAATATAATTAATAAATAAATAAAATTCATCATGCAATTAAGTGTGAATACCGTTGCTGCATTATTCATCTGCATATGACCAATGTAGAAATAATCTGTCTCAGAGCTGATATTTTCTAGATTACGGTCAATTTCTTCAAGCCTTGCTAACTGGATGCTCACCAGAACTGTTTGATGAAGGCAGTCACGTCCCCTGCTGCCATGTCATTGTCTCCCTGAAATCTTTCAAGTAGAAGTTAGATCCCTTCAAACCAAAGAGGTTTGTAATCTTCCTTGCCAAGATGGGAGATCAGAATATTCAAGAGGCCAAGCTCATAAGCAATGGGCTGGTTCTGAATAAAAAACCTGTTACACTGTGCACACTTACAGAGGCTTGTAAGACATTCTTTGTCATAGTACTGAGCACAGCAGCTGTCCTGCTGGTGATAGACCAAAACCTTCCATCCTTCCAGGATCTAACGGCTGCTCAGTTCACTCAGGTTCTCCTTGGCTTAGCAGCAACTTCTGAAATTCTTTGCACCCCTTAATTTCAAGTTCTTGGGAAAGGCCTAAAGACCCCCTTTTCCCCTTTAGGCTATTTTCTTGACTTGTGTGTAATGGACTTTGGATGGTTTTAGCTGCATTTATCCTCAGTGGTTCATTTAAAATCTATGTATTCTTACTATCATTATCATCATTTAATGTTCATTCATTGTTATTACTATTTCATTTTAAAAGCAGTTTTTAGAGTGCTCCTGTCCTTAAAGGCATCCTGAAAATATTTTAACAAGAAAAAAATTCCTAGATGAAACACACTGAACCTATTTTTGAAATCTGTTTTGCTGTTAAAAGTAAGGTAAGAAAGTAAGCAGAGTATTGAGCCCACAGTGCAAAGTATTAGGGTACAGTGCTATATACACTGGACAAGATTTTTAATGCAATGGTTGACAACATATTGGGCAAGTGTGCCACAAACCAAGTTTAAGCATTAGATTGCACCAGACAATATGATATATGCTGTTCTTTCTATCTTCCTCAGATATGCTTTTGTTCTACTTCAGCAGAGCTATGCAAGGCAACATAGCAGAGTGGAAAGCAAGGCCTGACTTTACACTAGGAAAAAATCTATTAGCTTTCCTTCTTCTGTCAAAGTGTACCACAAGCTACTGCTTCCTGAACCCCTTCTGTCACTTCTGGCATACTACACTCTGAAGAACTTTAACAAACCAACAGAATCTATGTTATGGAACCCACTGTGCCTTTCCTAGAATATTTTACTGCCATTACTCAGCACAAACCAATCTTTCAAAAGATTTCGTTTTGGTTTTCATTTTAGTCCAACAACAAAATAATTTATGCTCTAAATACTACTTCATAATGACCACAGGTGAGCCCACAGATGTAACAAAATTAAGTTTTCAAGGTAAAGCTAAAGAAGAAGAAAGATCAGAACTGTATTTTGTAGAACAGTTGGGAACACCTGTCAATTCAACATACATTTTTAGAACTATACTAATGGTTACAAAAGCCTCTGTCTCATCTGATAATTGTTTACCAAAAAATCAACTAAATGGAATTCACTCTCAGCAAAAACGTAAATAGGACTACAGTCTAAGTCTTTTGGATACAGACTGTCCCTAACTGAGAGAATTATTTTTATACTACTATAATGAGACTCCAAATTAAAATTTTAGAGGCAGATGTCTATCATTGCAGCAAAAGCACAAGCAGATCTATGACACTTGTATGCTGCCACTAATCAATTTGTATTACAGACTGCAAAGCCCAATTCAGCACTTCTCTCAGTATTCCCACCATGACAGACCTTTCAGCACACACAACCTGTCTGTTTGTGCAATACTACAGTTTTAAACTATTCTGGTTTCTGCTCCCTGCCATATGCCATGTTAAGAAACATTAAATTCATTTTTAAAATGTGCTTCCTCAAGGAGCTCATATTTAACTTCTTTTATTAAGTTATGAATAGCTGGGCCATAATATACAGATAAGCACATGACACTTTGGAACAAAAGTTTTCTTTACCATTTTAACACTTTAATGCATCCTTTATAAATTCCTACTCTGTGTGTCAAGTTTTAAGCTTTTAATGTTAGCCAATTTATCATCTTTTCCAAGTATTGTGATAGAATACAAGTTGTACCTATTATACCTTTCTGGATCTCACAAGAAAGGGTTACTGCCTCTCTTCATAAATGGAGTAGTATATAAAGGGTACCATTCAGACAGTAATGGTAATGCCACAGAAGGCCCTCCTGATGACCTCAACGTACATGCAAGCTGATGGGAGGAAAAGGCACTCATGACGGTACCAAAACCTAGCCCATGAATGGCTTTAAAAAGCAAAAGCTAGCACCTTAAACTATGCTCAGATACAGACCAACAGACCTGTTTGTAGTGTTTCTGTCTTTTTGTCCCATTTAGCAGCCATTTCTGAACTGTACTTCAGCAGTTTTCAAAAGTATAGCCATGTTTAACCTGTTTCAGTTGTTAATTTCAGCTGTTACTGAATTTTGGATTATATTAGCCAAGCTCTCTCTCTGTTCAAAAATTGCCACACCTATCATAAGCATCTTAGCTGGTGAAAGAAGTCTGACTACCATATCACAGAGATTATCCCAATTCAGATCTCAGGAGAATAACACAATATTAAGAGTCATTGTATGGTAAAAAGCAAGTAATAAAATGACACCAACAATGCAGAAAACATCACATTTTTTTTAAATAATGGAACAAAAAAAATGTTTTAACCTGGCATCTAAATATGGATGTAGAAGCATTCTCAGACAACTTTTCCCTGAGCAGACAGGCTATCTACCTACCTACCTCTGACAACACCAATCTTGCTGAAGGGTGAATTCACATACAGATATGCTCTCCTCTTGGTTGTGAATGTTTCTGCTTGTTCTGGGTGGAAGCTGTACTGCACTATTTCATTTTAAACCACTGTACCAGTTCGCATTCCTTCTTGGAAAAGTCATCCTTATTCATGCAGTATTTCTTCCAATTGTTTCAATTTTCTCAAAGTGGGAACAGTCAGGGGTGTGAATAATCCTGTGTGCTGGCCCTATGGGTCCACGTCTCTTTCTCTTACAAATCATAATATCCAAGCTGTATGTTCTATTGACATCAGTGGAATTTACTCCCTCCTCAGAAGGTATCTCTTCTGTCCTCTGTTTTCACTGGGCAGAAAGGGAAAAAATGAGAGAGATCTTGTGCATGCATATGTTGATTTCAACACCAAAGAAAGAAAAGCCTAATTACATCAGTGGTGATGGAGGAGTGATAAGAGTAAAGTGGGTGGGAGAGTGCAGTCATTACAGTGAGAAGAAAGATGGGCTGCTTACCTGTAACCAATAGTTCTTTGAGTGGTCATCTGTGAACTCATCAACTATGTTTATTGCACCTGCAATCATTCAGAATCTTCTAGAGCAGTAATGTACACCTAGAGCTGTAATGGGAGGGTGCTGTGTGAGTTCACAGATGACTACCTGAAGAACTATGGTTACAGGTAAGCAACCTCCTTCTTTGTGGTCTCTGTGACCCATATAAATGGGAGACCAGCAAGCTACTCATCATAAGAGGTGAGAGTGTAATGTGACACAAGAAACAGCATAGCTTTCCCAAAGACAGTGTGAGCCCTTGACCTGGCATCCAACCTATAATGGGTAATAACCGTTAGGGACTGAGGCCAAATACCTGCACTGCAAATGTCCTCTAGTGACATACCTTTCAGGAAGGCCAAAGAAGTAGCCCTAGCTCTGGTATGTCTTTCTTTGCCAGTTTGTAGGCGAGATGGGTGGTCAAAGAGACTCACTTGGAGAAACACTGAGATGACACAGGTAGACCTTTCTTGTTCAAGGAGTAACATGCAAAGAGTCTCTGTACTCATTTTATGCATGTGCTCCAACCTGTCATCCCGCTCCTTGTTAAAGAAGCTGCACTCATTTAATGGACGTTCCTCTACATTCATTCAAGCCTGGTGTGACAATCCAGAAAACCATAATCACTCGTGCTTCCAAAGTGCTATTGCCCCTACCAACAGCACTTTGGAAGTCAGACATGTGCTTTGCATTAGTGAACTACTGGGCAGTGAGATGGTGGGCTTCAGTCTACAATGCTCCTGCCAACCACTTATCAAATTCAGACAGCTTTTCCAAGGAAAGTGTTATCCTTTCCCACAGTTCCTGTTGATATGCAGCCAGACAGGATTCATAATTAGTGATTCTGAAGGAGAGGGCGGTAGAGGAACAGAATTTTTTGGCCAGAATGTCTAATTTTGCATCCTCCTTATTGGCAGGACTGGCGAGTTTTTTCTGGGTAGATTTAGATTCTACTGCCTCAACAGTAATGGAGTTCAGTTTGGGGTGACATAGGAGCTAATCCAAACCAGACTCCACCGCACAGTACAGACTGTCTACTTTCTTTTGACATTGTTTGGCTTTCGAAAGGAGCAGCCCAAGACCTACATGCTACCTTCAAGAGAGATAGCACTAACAATATTGATGCAGATGTCAGGATTTTTGTCTAGATTCAAAGGTATATGGGATCTGCAGGCTCAGTTTCTGGTTGCCTGATGTCCAACAGTAGTCTCATGACATCCTCATCATCTGTTCCACGAAGGTGCAAACATCATCAGTAGGTGAAACTAATTCATGCTCTACCAGAGTGGCTGGTGAGGAGTTCACTGCTGGCATGCTCAAAGAGGCAGAAGAAGAATTTGACTCAGAATTCTATTCCAACAAGGAATCTTGAATTAACCACTTGCTAGCATAGGGTGGAAAAACAGAAACCTGAAGGGGTCTCAAAACCAGAGACTGAATCCACCTTGGAGGCTCCAGAACAAGCTGAAGTCTATGAGAGCTGGTGGCTTCAGGGGCTGAACTGAACCTGAAGGCTGAGCAGAAGGCTGAGCTGGAGAAGCACAGCATGCACACGAAGACACCACATTCCACTACTTATATTGAGGAGATCATGGTCCACTCAGTACCACACGTGACACCTTGAGGCAGAATGAGACAGGCATGAAACTGAATGCCACCATGAATACACACTACATTGATGGTATGGTGGAAAGCATTGGTGGTTCCCTTGATCTATACTGGTGGTACTGTGGTTGCCATTGGTGGTAAAGTGGTCTCAAACCACGAGATTGGTATCAATCATAGCCATATTATTTTTAATCTATCTCTGGAGAAAGGGATTGGCTGTGCCTGCAATATAGAGAGCATTCACAGTGATGGTGGTAATGTCCACTTTGCCTATGGCCATAGCTTCCACAACCACATCCATCTCACCAATAACCACAGTGGTGACGGTGTCAACAGCATGGAGAACAGGAGTCAGAGGCACTCAATGCAGAAGAGGACCACAGAATCCAACCACATCCTGAATCAAAGGGAATATCCACAGCCATCAAGACTTGCTCATACAAGAGCATCTTGATGAATGGTTTCTGCACACTGGAGGAGTCATCACACTGCAATGAGCACATGACTCAACATGGTGACTTTCTTCCAGGCACAATAAACAGTGCAAACATCCATCAATACCTGGGACCTCAGCCCTGCAGGAAGCACACTTTTTGAATGAACCAGAGGGTACTTTAATCACTGAGGGAAACTGTTACTGAAGATCCACAAGCCAGAAACATTATTGAAAACCAGTCCCATCCAAGCATTAGACAAAGTGTGAAAACCAAAGCCAAAACAAGATCTGAAAAAAAGAAGCCAAAATGCAGACCAATAGCCAAAGCCCAGGAAAGAAGTAAGAATAAATGAGGCAGCTCACCAATATTGCCTTTAAAGCTGCTGTGGCAGCAGGTGAAAAGGAACTGAAGTTCTTAGTAGGAATTGAGCTGGTCACATGAACCAAGAGAGGAGAGGCTAACAAAACAACTCTAGAATGTTCTGAATGACGCACTACACAGGCACAGTAAACCCATTTGTGTGAGTCACAGAGACTATGAAGAAGAACCAGGAGTTATTAGTGCTTTCACATGATGGCTCCCATGGAGTGGAGAGTTATCTGAGTATGTCAGGCAGAACATGTTGCCAACATTGTGGCCACGGAATCAGGGAAGACAGGACTTTTCTAATGAGGCAGAATGCACCATGCATGCTCCCTCCCAATTACTATAAAAACTAATTTATATTCTTCCTTTTATCTTACAAAGTAAATGTGCTTCTAATGGAGTTGGACAACTGGAATAGTTACTGACAGTTCTGAATGTTTGTGTGTGTCATACAAATAGAAAATAGAAAAGTTTCAGTTTACAGGCCCTTACCTAATCTTTTACCAATTTCACGCAATCAGTTCTGCACTTTCATAACATCAGCTGTCTTCAGTGAAAATGAAAAATATGTGGTTGGATAGCAAAAAAAACAAATGTCAGTTTATGGATGGAAAGTTGGAGCAGTATATAGTGGGGATAAGAGAGCCAGCATGGTGTAGTGTACATATGTCAAATACAAGGTCCACGGGCTGAATGTGGCCTGCCAGGCCATTTCATGTGGCCCACACACCTCTCTTGCAGCAGCATCACTCCCCCCACTTGGAGAGCTCAATCCCCAAATTGTGGGCACAGAGAGGGTCTGGGGAGCAGAAAGTGGCACACTTTGGATACACTTACCAATTCTATGTCACTTTACAGAGGTATAGGGACGATAAACTATGATCAAATAGCCCCAAAATGTCCAAGAAAAGATAAGCTGATGTAAAGGGAAAGCAGTTTAAAAACCAGTAATAACTTAATGCAGAGGGAATTATTTAATATGATAAAAGAGTAGATACATTTATATAGTCTTACAGATACAACCGTCCCTTTGAGGTCAACTTTAATGCTGATGTGTCCCAAGATGAAATTGAGTTTGACACTCCTGGTAGTAGATTTAGCATTGGACTATGACACTGGAGACCACGGTTTGAATCCATGTGCAGCTCTGTAATGGGTGACCTTGGCCAAAGTCACACTTTCAGCGTCAGAGGAAACCAAAGTCCCCCTGAACAAACTTTGCCAAGAAAACCACATGGCAGATTTGTCTTAGGGTCGCTATAAGTAAAAAAAAAAAACAAGTAGAAGACATAAAGCAACAAAACAGTGACGGGTAAATGGTCACAGTACCAATATATCCACCAGCACTATTGAGTACAAACCCAACTAAATTAGTTTGCTACTGTGAATTTGAAGGTGAGTGCCATTCGCCTTCAACAGTGCCATTTGAGCACTGTTGCCAAATTTCTGGAATGTACAGTGCTCTTCCGATCAATACTTGTATATTCTTACCACAGTAGCATTGTGCTCCACTCTACACATGGTCATTCAAAATGTTCTGAGGGACAGCTATGAAGCTGATAAAATACAAACTATGTCACAACAGAAAGGCAACTTGAAGGAAGTGAGAGTTTTTGGCCTGAAGAAAGACATTCTGGATCAAGGAAAGAATTTCCATAAATTTGAAATAATTTAAAAGATGTTTTAACATAAGCTAAGCCTCTATTCACTAAATACATTAGAGACAATTTGAAAACTGCTCACAGCCTTAAAATGGATTGTTCAGCATTGCAAACTAGTGTTTGCAGGAGACTGAGCTATTTTCTCTGAGATTATCAAGAGAAGATGAGTGAATCACTTGTCAGGGTTGTTTTACATATCGTCTCTCAATAACACAGGTTGGACTAGAATGGGGATGGGCAGTATGTTGTCCACCAGATCCCATCAGACCCAACTGTCATCTAATGGTGAAAGCTACATGTTTCCCATTCCTGGACCAGAATGTTCTTCCAAAAAAAAGTTTTTCTCAGCACTGTATCTTATATTCTTTCTAGTATTGTGCAACACATATAACACAATGCATATCTTTATTTAAAGCATCTATACCCTCTCCTTCACCTTCTTCCCAAAAAAGATCATGCAAATATTTGAAATAAGGGAGTTGGTTAAATATTTCAGTAGGTTGTAACTTCAAGAGGCAACAGAGCCTGATTTAAGTACAATGAAAGGGCTGCTTCTTCCTTTGTCTTTGGAAGCCAGAGCATGACAGTGGTAGCAAGAGGAAAGGAGCTCTCAGGTAGGACCCCATCCAGTCACAAGAGAATGGGTGTTAGCAGACAACACTGGATATGACACCACTGCATTCCATACTTCTGCTTCATGTAAATGGATATCAGCAGAAGGGACAAACGTGACATGATGGCAACATATGTGTTCTGCCCTAAGTGGGACAGAGAAACCCAGAAGGTGATAGGGAGAAAATAGTAACTTTCAACATCTAGAGTCCCATAAAGACATGAGGAAGATACAAGCATATGCCACCCAACACAGAATAAATGTGCAGAGAGAATCAGAGAACCATACTGTCACTGCACAGTGCTGCCACCTCCCAATGAAGCTCCACTTAATCGTCACTGAAAATGATTCTATGTTTGTACCAACCATAGAATATATTTGTTTTCAAGTCTCATACAGGCATTCAGAGAAGGAACATGGCAATGACCTCTCTGCATCCATGCAACATATGGAGGGATCATACATTCCATCTCTTTGTTTTCCCAAAGTGAAAAGTTTAATTAGTAGGATTATTGAAGAAAAAGAATCACAAGTTCATGGTTGCTACAGATTCAGTCAGTCTGCATAGGAATCGGCACAGGTTATGTAACATGGTGAGATTCATCACAGTGCGATATACCATGGTTAGAAGTAAAGTAAGTCCTAGGACCACAGGGAATAATTGCTCAAGAATTTAGAAAAGAACCATTTTTCACAAAGGCCTGAGATACAATGAACTAGGATGGCAATGCTTCAACTAGTTTAGATACAATTTTAGATGGTCCATGAGACAATGAAAAAAGAAAGGAAAATATGCAGTTTTTATTTTTTTCAAAACAAAAGATGAAATTAGAACTGACTCCCTGATTCAAAGTCTACCAGAATTATCCAAGCAGTGGAGACCCCAAATCAGGTAGGCATAACTGAGACCACTGAGAGTCTGTAAACCAGAAACAAAGTGCCTTTGCTGTGAACATAATGTTCACCCCTATTATGACTCAACTGCTGTTTGCACTAGACATTAAGTAAGTGTCTAAGGTAAAGTTTTGCCTCTAAAATATGATGAAGCAAACAACAGATAGTAAAATTAGCAACTTTACTTTTGTGTTCATTGAGATTAATAATGCTAAGAGAAAAGAAAAATGGATAAGAAAACTCTTGACTGAAAAATTCCTGTTACCAAAAGTACTTGTTATCAAAGATTATGCCGGTTTGCAAGGCAGTTTCTTAATATCCTAGACTGATCTCACCATTACAGACAATGTTTTAGTACCTTTCTGGTAACTTTTACACAGCCTTGTTTGGAAACCTGCTTCTGGGCACTTTTTGTTTTCACAGAAACCTTTCTTACAGACTGTATTACCTGTGTATATGTAAAACAACCTTTCTCTTCAGTCCTATTTTGTACAGGAATCTTTTTCTAAAGTTCATACAAAACTACAAGTATTTTGCAAAGACAGCATTTGTTTCCATTTAAAATTAGCCATAAAGCTTAAGAGACTGTGATTCAAATATTTGTAGACAGAATAAGAAAACAGACATGTGCTTACGGTGTCAGACCAATAAGTATCAATGTCACATTACAACAGGTCATGTTGCTTACAAAAATCACTAAAGGTCTTATCTGAAACCTGAAGCAGGAATGCACACAAGCAAAAGCTTTTCTGAAAGCCGGGGGAATGTCTCAGGCAACATCCTTTGACTATGTTTAAAAAAAAAAGCCCTTCCATGACCAGAAAAACGCTTTAAAGCAGCAGAAGGGCACCTTTGAATCTAAACTGCAGTTTTATAACACCAATAAATCTTAGACATTCTGGAGCTCTATTCCCAGAGACACACCACTGACAGAATATTTAGCAATTATGGGCTAGATTCAACTTAACGCTTTGTTGTCGTTACGTGTCTTCAAGACATTTCTGACTTGTGGTGACCCTAAAGTGGACTTATCCAGCGGTTTTCTTGGCCATATTTGTTCAGAGGGGAGTTGGCCTTGCTTCCCTCTGAGTATAAGAGAGTGTGATCTGCCCAAGGTTGCCCAGCAGGTTCCCATGCCTGAGCGGAGATTTGAACCCAGGTCTCCAGAATCACAGCAGAACATTCAAACCACTACACCACTCTGGATCTAGCAGTAACAAACTGAAAATCTCTCCAAACACCACTGCCCGAGATTAGATCTCTGCACATGTACTTCTACAAAGCAGCTGCACAAACACTTGAGCAGTAAAAACTGCATTGGATATCACCTTTGCAGTACCTCTGAAAATGTGTAGCCACTGGTGCAAGAGGGCTTCCACTAGCACAAGATCACAGAGTCAGCCCTCCACATCTGTGGGTTAAAATTTCATGGTCTTGATTATTTGCAAGTTTCTCCAACCCCTCCCCCCCCACACACACACCTTGAGCACTTCTTTTCTGGTGGAACTTTCCTTCCCAGCAGCTCCAATCAGGCAACACAGCCTTTTGAAAACCTGGCACTACTCATCGTCGTCGTCTTCCTTCAGCCGCTGCCTTATACCCTGTTTTCTCAGCACCACAAACCCTTTCCCACCCACACCCCCACACACACACATCCAAGGAAGAAGATAGGCAAGAGAGAGGAAGTATAGGGCCACTATGCCAATCCATCCCTTTTCCCTCTCCTTTGCCTGACCTGTTTGAACCCTGGGTGCCTAATCTCCCTAACATGCACACAGCCCCCTTCCCTCAGAAACATACATTTTGATATCTGCAGTTTTTCCACTTCTGCAGGGGTCCTGCATCCCTAACCCCAGCAAATATGAAGGGCAAACTGTAATTTGACACTGGTCTAAATGTTTATCATGATGATTATGGAGGATTACTTCTACAATAACACCTAAATAACCTAAAGAAACCAGGTCTTGTCTGATCATGGAAGCTAAGCACAGTCATGCCTGGTTAGTATTGGATAAGAGACCACTAATGTATACCAGGTGCTGGAGGCTACACAGGGGGAGGAAGGGGCGGGGCGGTCGCGTGACCAGGAAGCCAGCTGCGGGATGAAGGAGCAGCGAAGAGAGCACCTCACGCAAGAACCTGCTTGCACGAACAGCACCCCCCACCTCCACAATAAGGTAACGTGCAGAAAAGGCCCAGGAGTGGTGGTGCGCAAGCACTAGCCACGCACTCGCGTCCTCCTGCCCCCTTTGGTGGGAGCGCGTGTGGCCACAGCGTCGCCACAGCAGGAGTGGTGGTGCGCAAGCGTGAGCCACATGCTCGCATCCTCCTGCACCCTGTTCAGGAGGGACTGAAATCGCTCCCCTTCTCCGCTACCAGGAGAACCTCCCGTCTGACGGGCCAGCTGGGGGGGCGGCAGCAGCATGGGGGGCAGAGCCCCTCCTCGCCATGGCCCCTGCCCCACTTGCCACAGAGGGGGGCGCTGTGGAAGGGCCGGGGGGCCGCAAGGCGGTGCTTTTCCGGGGGGATGAGCTGCGCCCGGCGCAAAAGACAAAGGCACTGGGATTCCTCCCCGCCCAGCCAGGGTCGACACTCTGGAAACTTTTCCCACACTGCCCCCCCCCGCGGAAACGAGAGCGAAGCAGAAGCAGGGCCCGGGGAGGGGTTCTCAGAGTTTTTTCCCAGGGGAGACACGTGGCTTCTCTTTCCCTCCCTACCCGCCACTTCCCTGTTCCTGGCCGGCGAGGCGGCCTTTGCCGGAGGGGAGGCATTGTAAATAATAAATAAATAATTTTATGGTTGGGGGTCACGACAACATGAGGAACTGTATTAAAGGGTTGCGGCATTAGGAAGGTTGAGAACCACTGCTTTACATCATATAAAGGGCACAGTTCTTAAGAATATGTGATCTACTATGGAGCAAACTGGAGTTGACAAGTGACAGCTCTTTCACTACCAGACTAACTCTGGCTGCCTACTGACCCTGCACCAATGTAAGACAGGTTATTAATATTTCTTAGCAGGGTATGGTAAAATATTCCTTAGAACTACTGCATACATCACAACTTCCTACTCAGAAAGCACTTTTACTTATAAAAACATTCAGCTTAACACACACCATGGATTTCGCTGAAAGCATACGTGCTGAGAAACTGCAATTAGCTGCTTCCAAAATCATAAGAGTGGACAGACATATTTGATCAAGCAACTATCTATAGACTGTTTCTTGCCCACTGAACCTTCCCTAAACTGAAGCACTTTTTGTTAAGATTTGTCATACACTACTTTAACCAGTTGATCAAGGCTGAGGGTGATTTAAAAGTATTTACGGCCAAAAAATTAAAGAGAACTTGCACAACAAATGTAAGAGTAATCACCATGTTTGGTGCTGTTGGGTAAACTTATAGCAGGGGTTGGGGCTGCTCTAGCTCTGGAACTCCCTACCAAGGAATGCTGAGCCAGCCTCCTCCCTGTTACCCTTCCACCAGCAGGCAAAATCCTTTTTACTCAAGCAGGCCTTTGGCAACTAATCTCAGTTGCTGTGGAAGAGAATTTTAATGGGAAGGTGCTGTACTTTTGCTATTACTATACTTTTAATTCAATGGTGTTGTTTAATCATAGTTTCATATTTTAATTGTTGTGCACCTACCTTTAGCTGCTCTTTCTGTGAAAAGGCTTACGTCCCATTTGGGATGGGAAGGGAAGACAGAAATCAAATACATAACCCTACTAAATGACACAAGGAGACCTTTCTGCTACAGTTAAGACTTCTATTCTCCTCAAGGAAAAAACCCTATATGCTTGACGCTTTACTTCCAGGAAGAAATCTCTGTGGTTAAACTGGATCTACTTTTGGTTCCCACTAGTAACATAGAAAAAGAACACATACCAGTACCCATATGACCAGCCTACCTAATTGAAAGAAATAAAACAATAACAAAGCACCAAGGACTTTTGTCTGTTCTGGGAGAAAGGGATCAGGTTTCACAAACATCATCCCCACCTCCCATCCCCAAGAAGCTTCAGCTAGTCTAAGTAAGTTACTTTTGCTTAACTCTACCTGAAATTGTACTTTCAGAACAAAGTTCCAGTTAACCATTTCATTTCTGAACAGAAATTAAAAGAAAGATTACTGGAAAAACACTAATAATCTCATGCAGAGAAGACTTTTTATGATGGAAAATTCCTCTGTTTCAAGCCAGTCTTAGTACGAGAGGTGTGTCTGTTGGAAAATAGGCTGTAGGCAGTACACATAAATGAAACAATGTAACCCCAAACACTTTCCATCCTAATAAAATGTCAGTGCAAACAGAAAACGAAAAGTAACTGTAACAGTCACAAGAATTTAAACTACTGTATAACCGAAAGACTACTGATTGAGTCCTTGTGTATTTCAGCACTTTCCAACAAGACAGAAACCCAGGGATCCGCAGAAACCCTCTTGCCAGGGAAAAGCAAAGTACTGGTGCACACAGCTAGATTACTTCTGCTGAGAGTAAGAGCAGCTAAGCAAGCCACAGAGCTTTACTTTGAGATTCACTTAGGTTGTGTGAACAGCAGCACAGTTGCTGTCAAGGCCTGTTTTCCTCCCAACACCCAGAGAAGCATCTGCACAAGCTCTATTACTTTGGAGGGGGGGTGTAAAACAGCTATGAAACTGACACAATGTGGAAGCAATTCCAAATTTTGGTATCTGTAGTTATCAAAACTATCTGCACATGAGTTCTCACTACAAGATAAACATATCGAAGGCCAAACAGGGTGGCGTGCACCGGGTCCTGCTTCTACACAACAAATTAAAGTTCCAATGGATCCCTGTCTTGTCCTGCCGTAGGAACATATATTATGTATTCCTCTCCCTCCCCTTCTCCTTCTTGTCTCTCCAGTTACTTTATCATTTTTTTAAGTTGTGGACCTCTGGAATAACACACGCAAAGCACACTCTTCCTCTGCATATTATTATACAACTATCATCCCCAAGCCTTCACTGTGCCTTTGGCCTACAAGCCTTACAATTCCATCCATCAAGATCAATGGCAAGGAACTGTGGGACTAGTTCAAAATGTTATGGGTAGCAAAGGCCTCTGCCCTCTGTTTCGAAGGATGGCTACCAAAAAAATGAGTATCACAGAAACTGAACCATGCCACACATCTTAAAACAGACTCTAGTCCCCAAACACAAAAATTCCATGTGCTGTTAGACAGATAAAGTGGATGAAGCAGATGACTAGATCTACGATAAGTTACAGTGAACAAAAGACATACTATCTAAAATAAAGAAACCTCATTCACTTATCTTAAAATAACTTTCACCAACATTCCAACATCAATACCCTAGCCTCTTACCAACAGAAAAGCTACCAAAACACTAAAAGTGGGGGGGGGGAATCAACATTCTACCACTATAGCCCAACATCTAATAACAAAATTTATATTGTATTAGGGAACTCCATAGCAGACACACTGGTGAAGGACTGAACTCTTACCACAATTCTTGACCAAGTTCTCTGGGTCTCACAATATTCAACAGAAAAGAAAAGGAAAATTCTGATAGGTAAGAGAAACAAGTGAACAGTGGTACAAACTATGAGAGCAACAATTAACGAGAAAGGAAAGCTTCAATTTGCCATCCACTTTATATAACCAGCAAATGAAAAATGAGAAGCCTGATCCTATAATTTATGTCCACAGTTGAAACAGAATATTACAACATCTACACATTTCCAAAATCATTTCAAACCCTTCTTGTGAAACTTTTCTTCTTTTTTTCCAACACCCTCAGTTTGAAGCAAACTAAGATGTTTGTCTGTCTATCAATTCTTGGTCATATATTACATATATTAAGATAATCTCTTGCAACATTAATAGACAATCAAATTCAAATTGTTGCTATGGATGATTCATTAGAAAACTAATAAAATAAACTGCAAGAAGTGCACGAACAAAACTATGAAATGCTCATAAATCAATACTCCCAAAGGCTGTTGCAAAAATTATTCATTTGTGCTATAGAAGAGTTGACTGTCTAGTATACCTAAACAAGAAGCATATTTTAACCTTACACAGCAGTTGATAGTTGAATACCTATCACTCCCTGCATCATGACATTTGTAATTTGAAGAAAGACTGTAGTGTTCACCAACCTTCCTTTTGTCCCCCTACAGCACAGAAAGGGAAATTAGTTTCTATACCTATAAACTAATAGGAATGTGTAGTATTAGATCTTCAACATAGACTATCTGCATTTTTGTTCTGCAAAGCTCTACGCACAACGTATTTACCCCTCAATCTCTGCTGTCCCAAACTGTACGTAAATGACCACCAGCCAGTTCACCTCACTTGTTATGTCTAGAGAAACGCAACAGCCCAACAAAACCAGTTTACATGTGATGATTAGCACAAACCAAAATGAATCTATCTGCCATCTGTTAGATAACCTACTCTGTTATTTGCTAAGATAAATTAATCCATGGTAAAATCGAAATATATAAAGCCATGTCAATAGTAACACAGTTTTAAAGAAAATTAGTTTAAAATATAATCCTAAATGCAATAAATGTCCAAAAAAGCCCTTTATAAACAGTGCCAGAAGTCCAGAGATCAGGAAGGTATTTATTCCTAAAATATCACTGACAACACAGCGTAACTTCAAATATGACCATATGATTTAATTTCTTTATTTTAAACGGAACATCAAAGTAGAGCAAAACACAAGCAGCATTTTTCCTGTAATCAACTACAAAAAATCCCCACTCACATCTGAACAATTTTACAGTCGCAAAAGACAATACAGCACATAATCAAAACTAAGTCATAATTATTTAAGTTTGTGGAAGTGCATATGTTCACAGAAATGAGCTGTCATTCAAAAGAGTAACGTTGCAGTCCATCCAAAACTGTACTTCAAGATGGATATAACAAAATATTGAATTGAGAGATCTGAAACAATCTTTTTAAAATTTAAAATCGATATTACTATTATTTAATAAAACATATGAGATGAGCAAGTCTCAAGCACACAATGCTGAAACTGCATGTTTAGTTTTAAAAAAATATGCTGGACTGTATGTCATTACAGGGCCAGTAATCCCAATACAATGTATACAAAAATCCATGAAAACAGACCTCACATGAGTATGAAATGATCATCCCAAGACAGATATTTACAAATATACAGAAATCACATCTTTTACATTTCATAACAGATTAAAAACACTAATATCTTAATAGACCTCCAACTGAACTGAAAAAAATTACAATAAGGACACTCACTACACACCCCTTTGAAAGGAAGAGCTACTCAGAGGCATCTTCTATTCAAATGTAACCCCTGCCTCAAACAATAGCAGTCACAGGAACATCCAAGTCCTTTACAAAAATGTATTTGCTTCTGATCCTGATGAGACAACATGTCATTCTCAACTTCCTCTACCAGCAACACCTCTACAGAACACATGTATAAAACGAAACATTTTACAAATCATAACTTCAACCTGAAAAAGGACCCGATAACATCAACAGCTTGCAGAAATTCAGCAACAATGCACAGCAAATCCACCCCACAAACAGTGGATGAGCAGCTTAACCGGCGAGGAAATCCAGCAGTAGTAACGTGCATTAATGCCTATCTGTACAGCTTTCTGAAAAAGAGTTGCTGGCTCTGCCAGCGTTGGACCCCTTGAAAACCTGTCTTTTTTAAAAAAGGGGGGGGAGTGCTCAATAGAAATGCTAACAGAAACCCATTTCCTTATAGCAGTAAAAAGGAAGTTTACGGGGTCTGGCGTCTCCCTCTGTGACGCCAGACGAGCCATGGGTTTCACTGGGGAAAAAATCCAAGTTTCGCCCATCCGAAGATGCCTGAGATACCTGCTGATAAAAAAAGGGCGTCAGTGCCTTTTGTGCGCTCGAGGAGGCTTCCTGCTTCCTGCCGTAACTCCCTCCCTCTCGCTCTTTCTGCGGCTCCTTCTCGGCCTGCCTTGTGGCCTCTTAGGCCCAACCCCGCCCCCGCCGCCTGACAGCAACAGCAGCCCGAGACCAGCCGGGCTCCGAGGCTTCTCCACCTACTACAGGCTTGCCGCCGCCGCCGCCGCCGCCGAGCCGCCTCGCACAGGCGCACACGCTCGCTCTTCCGCCACCGCCGCCACCTCAACCCCTCCGACCTCCACCCCACCCCCCACCCCGGACCCGGGGACTCCTCCCGGCGCCGCGCCTTCCCCGCACCACCGCCGCCTCCAAGCGACCCCTTGCAGTTGGTGGCCCCTCCGCTCCTCCGCACAGGTGCAGCCTCCTTCTGAAAAGGGGGGTGGGGGGCGGGTCAGCCTCCCGGGGCCTCCCCCCTTCTTCCCTCTCCCCTCCGTTTCTCCGAGGGCGCCTTCCCAACGGACGCTCCCTTTAGCCCAGCCTTCCACCCCGCCCCCCAAACCCGGCACCTCGTTTTCTCCCCTCCTCGCGCAGGCAGCCCCGCCACGCCCCGCTTCCCACCGAGGGAGACCTTCCAGGGGCGCCCAGGACGCGCGCGCGCGCTCCTCCCAACCGTCCCAGGCCAGCCTCGGTTCTCCGGGGACCCCCCCTCGGCTCCCGCCTGCTCTGCCTCCCGCATTCCTCCGCGCCCGGCCGCCCCCCCTCGAGCCAGCCTCGGCCGCCGCCCCCGCCCCGCATTTCGACCTCTCCCGCACGCCCAGCTCCTCATCCCCAGCGCGGACGCCGCCGCCGCCGCCGCCCCCCTCGCCTCCCCTCAGCCATGCCAGCCCTTCCTCACCCGCGCGGCGCCCGACCCGGCGCTTCCCTCCCTCCACATTCCAGCGGCAGCCCGACAGCTTCTCTCTGCCCCGCGCCGCCCCTTCGACTCCCGGGCCTCGCCGTTCGCGGCCTCTTACCGTCGGCAAGCCCCGCCATCCCGCTCCGCCACGGCCGCCGTCGGCGTCTCTCGCCTCGCTCGCTCCTGCCGGCCACCGTCACCGCGCACCGAGGAACCCGTCACGGGACTGGCCGCCCACAGACCTCCACGGGGACCATAGAGAGGGGGAGGGTGGCAGGTGGAGCGGCGCCTCGGCGTCGGAGCTTGGGCGCCGCCATGTTGGCTGAGGGCAGGAAAGTCTTTGTTGCCAGGGGCAACAGGCAGGCACGGTGAAGGGTCTTCATAGGGAGGCAAAGCGAGGCTGAGGGGCGGTGGGGCCTGGTAGTGCGAGTTTTCTAGGGGGTGGGAGTCAAATCGTCATACAGTGGGTTCAGTCAAGCGATTTCTAGGTTTTTACTCTCTTCGGGAATAAAAATAAGGCGTCAGTCTTTCCTGCCCTCACATGCCTATGAAAAGGCGTGTCTCTGTTCCGCCCGAACAACAATGCAAACATTGTCGTCGGTATTATGAGCAGCGAGAGAAAACCTTCCCCACCCTGCGCCAGGGCAAGAAGAAAGAGCGGGCGTATATTCAAGGATCATCTCCCACAAATAAGATCAACCAGCCCTGCTCAGAATATATTTATTTAAGGGCCTTTCTCGCCGAACAGGACGATAAGCCTTGTCGGGGGGGGATCCGAAATGTTCAAAATCTCGGCCATTTCCGCACTAGCCTGTTCTAGCGCGATGATTCCACTTTCAACCTCCTCTGGAATCCTGGGGTTTGCAGTTTCGGGAGGGGCCGAGCGGCCCCTCCCGAAACTTCAAACCCCAGGATTCCAGAGGAGGTTGAAAGTGGAATCATCGCGCTAGAACAGGCTAGTGCGGAAATGATCCTCATCTTTCCCACACAGGTTAACCCGTCCTTAACCTGTGGAACTGATTGCCAGGATATTTATGACAGACAAAGGCACCGACGACATTTTTACAGGGGTTGAACAAAGGGCGTTTCTTCGGCTGTGTAGATCCGGCCAGCCTGGCTTGGCCCACAGACCTGTCCAGCCAAGAGGCTGAAGTAAAAGTAGGATCGCAGCCTGTGTGTTGGGATTGCACGCATTGCCTTCGTCTAGGAGTCTGAGCATTGATTGCAAAAAAAATAAAAATTAAAAAAAAGGGAAGGCCAGGATGCTAACAGCACCTTTCAGTGATTTATTTCAACATGAGCTTCTGTGGAGGTCAGCCCACTTCTGCAGATGCCCAGAAGGAGTTGCTATTAAAGCCATAAGTATAAATACCCTAAAGACACCAAATCTTGTCTGACTGTGGAAGTGAAGCGGGGTCAGCCCTGGGTAGAACTTGGATGGGAGACAGCCAACAAATACCAAGTGCTGTGGGCTATATTTCAGAGGAAAGAACTGGCAAAACCACCTCTGAGTATTCTTTGCCTAAGAAAACCCTGTGCAATTCATGGAGTTGTCATAAGTCAGGCAACTTGGTGTCACGTACACACACACCTACAGTAGATTGTGCAAGTGGGATCGAAGTGTAATAGGATTCAGAAAGATGCAAATGGTAACTGTAAGGGCCTTCCTTCAATCTCTGTGCTATTTCACTAGTTGTGGGTACCTTTCCCTTGACGCCATTCATTGCCAGCAGGTGTGGGGCTCATCTAAATGTCCTCATGCTCCAAAAGGGGGAGACTTTACTCCCTTAACCCCACGCCCCATTGGAAATCACCTATGAGGGACTCTTAAAATGCTGGCTACTGTCACATTCTGTGGTTTGTAATTCTTTATCCATGGATTTCTGCACTCACCACCACTGAAGAATTGCTGCTACTACAGATACCATGTGTCTGAACTACTCTAATCAGACTGGTGTAGCATTCCAAGAGGCATAAATACATATAGCAAATTAGTTATTAAAATGAAGGGCATACCACACAAGATTATTTTGTATGCAGATGTTTATAGGATTTCAAGGCATAATTGTTATTTTACTGATTTAACTACAGTTACTTACACAACACATACAACATTCACTTTACTACCTAGTGATAGCTCTGTCCAACTTTCAACACTATGCTCATTATCCTGACTGGAATTATGCATATAAAAAATCTAACTACTAACCCCTAAATGAACCTCACTCTTCAGGACAATTCTTTTGTTACATGTGCAGTTGTGAGGACCCATATATTAATAAACTCAGCAGCTATCAGCAAGCAGGCATTTATCGGATGGAACTTTCTTACTGACTCATCTCTGTGTCAGGAAAAGTTTCACCAGATAATTTCATGCCTGTGATACCCCTGTGAGTTATTGGTTTGCCCATTGAGTGGGGAAGCCCTAAAGAAGGGTCTGTACTAAGCAGCTCTGTTCAGAAGAAGAGGGATTGTTGGAGAGGAACTGTAGTTGCTAGGGCTAAGGAATAGGTCCTTTCCACTTTGAATAAGATAGTGTTATTTTCAGGTGTAGAGTCTAAATACCCTAAAGGCACTAGACCTTAGAAGCTAAGCTGGGTCAGCCCTGGTTAGTACTTGGATGGGAGATGGCTAATAAATACCCACTGTTGTAAGCTATATTTCAAAAGAAAGAACTGGCAGAAGCACCTCTGAGTATTCCTTGCCTAGGAAAACCCTGTGAAATATTCCTTGAGTCACCACAAGTTGACAGGTGGCTTGAAGACACATACAGAAAAGGATAAATTCTTTGTAGTGATATTTCTTTATCGCAGCTTGCATGTGTATTTTATTTAGGTCTTTAAGGTTACACCAAAATATTGCAGTAATATTAAGCAGCTCAGCCAGAAGAGTCTTAGGGCCTTTTTTCCCTGCACTGTTATAGTGCTTTTATTCCACTTTCAACATCCTGTGGAATTCTGAGGTTTGTAGTTTACTGAGGCCAAAGAGCTCTCTGGCTGAAAATTCTAAATGCCTCTCCCTAAACTGCAAATTCCAGGATTCCACAGGATTTTGAAAGTGGAATAATAGAACTGTAACAGTGTAGTGCAGAAATGCCCTTACAGTCAGATGCTGTACCAGCCCCTCTTTGGAGCAGTGGAAGTTTTGGGATAGTGCATGTGTTTCAAGTTTAATACACAATTCATTGTTGCTATTAAATAGAGAGAAAGATAAAATGCATTTGTGTTTACAATATGCAGTTATAGTTGGACCGACAGAACTCAGAGAGTAGTCTACCTGGATGGTTTTTCAGGAGGAAGGAAAGGTCACACCCAAATAACCAAAGTATTAGAAGCATAAAGAAAGGAGCTGTAGGGGACTGAGCTCTGGTATACAACCTAGGAAGGTGTTGTTCTGGCACTTGTCAGTTACCAGATTTTCATTATAGGATTGTGCCCTAAATAACTTGAGGGGGGTTCTCTTCATTTTTGCGCTCTGCTTGAGCGGTCTAGTTTTAACTGGGAATGCAATCCCATCCTGACTACTACAGTATATATATTTTCAGTTTGCATATCACAAAACTACCTCCTTGTGGTCTGCTGCTGGGTTGATTAATGATGCATGAAAGCCTTTTCAATATGTGACAGAATGGCATGATTTTTGACTGTGCATTCTTATTTCTACAGCTGTCTCAAGCCACAGGCACCTGCTTTCAAGGACTGGAAAACTGAGTCACAGGATGTCTTGTGAACATCCCCTGAGGAACACTATTACATGTATCAGGAACCACAAGGGGGCAGGCTTTCATAAATAGAGGTGATTATATAGACAGTAGTGTCTTTTTGAGTAAGTTCCCCTTGCCTTTTCTTGGGGAGAATGTTTCAGAGGGATATAAAACTGAAAACTTTCTCAGTGGAGACTAGAACAAATAAAGCAGAGTTCTCTTTGTAAATTAAGGCTTACTATGTGCAAAGTTCTGAATTCCTGACATTTTGGGAAAAAAGTACTCAAACATTCCCCTGAGGTCTTTGAAAGATAGGCACATTTATTCATTGTAAATTTACCTGAACCATATCAATCCGCTGTTATTTCAGTAAACACTTGGATGCTATGTATCAATGCCTTATATTTTAAAATGCCTCTCTCTTTAACCCACTTTTGTTCTCCACAGTTTTTAAAGAAAATACTATACAGGAAAAGCAAGTAAGTATTCTAGAAAGATTGGGAAGAGGCCTGGGGTAGGTATCTGAGAAAAGAAATAAGAAGAATGAAATTTCCTGTAAGCTGTGCTGTAAAACATTATTAGCTGCACAATTAGTCATGCAGATGAAAATATGAAAACTAAATTTTCTCATGGTTCACCAGCTGAACACCTGCGTTTATGTAATAAATGTTTTGTATAATAAATGAAGTGTGTATCTTCTCAGTTCAATTAAACAGGCATTTAGAGGCAGGCAGAGACTATGCAAAAGAGGGCAGATTATGCAACAAGCTAAGATGCCTTAGGCAGTACTACTGTAAGGCTGTATTTTTTCTGCAAAATAAACAGTTCTGTTTTCTTCCATAAATATTTGTTGTACTAGGCAAATCTGTTTAAGATATACCAACAATTCTTATCCAAGATAACCAAAACAGTAATTACTTACTCCTTCTTCGATAGATAAAGTCAGGACTATGTGTGTGCCATGACTATATGATAGTTCTACTTCCCAAGAATCTTAGCTTTCATTTTTAACCCTCCCCCATCAATTTGCAAATTCAGCAACCTCCCACCTTTCAACCCCTTGCTATCTGATGACTCACTCTTTCAGCACTTCCAAATTAAGGACAAATTCCATTAAATCAGTGTGGGGTCCACTCTTTCGTCAGTTCCTCCTGCCTATGGAAGCTTGCTTGGGACTGCATGCACACATGTGGTCCCGAGTCTTGACTACAGGAAGACCAGATCCCCTGGCCGAATTAACATAATTTGTCTGTATTGCAAGTATTGAAACAGTGAGCTTCCATCCGTTCTTCTTGCCTACAGAGACTTGCTTGGGACCATGCATGTGCTGCTTGCAAAGCAAGATCACAGTGGGGAATAAGGCGCAAAGTCAGCTGAGAGCCTTTGCAAGCAGTGCATGCAAAGTTGGTCTCAAGCAAGTCTCCATAAGTCTGTCATGTTCCCTATAGTAGATAGGTGCTGCTTTTCAACCATTTCCACTTTCTGCCAGTGCTCTTATGCCTAATCTGGCAAGCAGGGAAAGCCTGTGTATACTTGCCAAAGAGGTGGAGGAAGCTGCACATTTGAGGTATACACATACCTCAAAATAAGTCTCATTGAACTGTAACATAAAAAGATCATTTCACTTCTGTGCTGTAACTAGGTTTTAATTATGTTTATAATTATAGGGGTGTGGTTTCACTAAGTGGTGGAGAGGGAATAGCACGCGTGTTCTTGAAGTGCTGTTTCATGCTGCTGCCTCATACTCCAGTGTGGGTAGTGAAGCAGCAACGGGATGGGAGCAGAGTGGAACCAATGGAGAGGGACTGAAAAGAGCAGCAGAAGACCAAGGTTAAGAATCAAAGAAGGAAGAGGATGTGGGGCCCAAATTGAAAGACTTATGTAGGGAAAGTCAGGTGGGTGGCCATTGTAGTTGGGGGCACAGGCCAGCTACAGTAGGCAGAGGCAAGAACGGTTTCCTTTTCTGAATCTGGAGCTAGAACAGAAATAGGTGCAAATTATTATTCTTACTATTTGTTTTTGTGTTGATTTGCCCACCCCAATTCTGCATTCATGATACTATTCATCTGATTCAATTTCTTCATGTGCGCATGGGACTGAAACTAAAGGATATGTCTGCTAAAGAGTGTTTATGTGATTTTGCATGGATGGACATCACTACCACCACCATATTTATTATATTTCTGGGGATCCCAGGAGGGACACCTAAGTGTGCTCCAAATATTAATAAGTTGGGGGAATTAGCAAGGAGCACAAGCTAGCAATAGGAGGGGCAGGTTAACGTAGCAAGATCTTTAACCCTATGTTTACGGGGTCGGGCTGTGACAAGAACTAAGCAAATTGTTCAATTAAAAGATTTTATTAAACTCTCCTTAATAAAGCAAATAACGACACATGCACTCACGCACTCATCCAAGAACTATAGAAGTAGAAAGTGAGGAAAATTGATAGAGGTTTTCAGAGAGTTTTCTGGGGTGATACTCCACCTGATCCTGCAGTCCGGTAAAAGAGGAGATAGAGATCGAGGCTTGAGTTCGTGGTAGCTCAGCACGTGGAGGCTGAGGGGAGGCTCGCTGAACAGAGTGGCAGCAGTTTGGGATGCAAGGCATGAGTGTTCCAACAAGGAGCTCAAATTTGGGGGTTTTATAGGGAAGATTGTACCTGGAGGCCAGCCCTCTCCACAGGAGAACAATAAGGATTTGAATGGTGACAAAGCCTCTGAAAGATCAAAATTAGAATTGATGAGATTTGGCCAGCACTGCCAATTGTTAGAACAGTATGTAGATGAGGAACACTTAAGTGTTTGTATAGAGCAAGAAGTTCGGGGCTAAGAGCCCTTGCGTTTGCTTAATGGTCAGCTGTGTCTTGAGGGCACTGCCGGCTGTGCGACAGATAGTTGTTTACTGGCCTAGACCTAGTGTGCATAATTAAGGCCATGCGGCCGTGCCTGCTACACTGGCTTTTCGTGACCCTTTCAGACACGTGGAGTTCATCTTATGGAGTGCCATGTGGAAATATTAAACATAAATAATATGAAATTATAGACCTCGGGCTTGGGCCAGATAACTGCAGTAACAGTTGACTTCAGGTGCTTTCAGAATTTGCTGCTCACTCTTTTCCCTAAATAAGCCCTCTCTTTTCTAATCTCTAAACCAGTGGTTCCCAAACCTGGGTCTTCCAGATGTTTTGTACTTCAAGTCCAAGAAGCCCCAGTCAGCTTGGCCAACAATCAGGAATTCTGGAGTCCAAAACATCTGGAAAGCCAATGCTTGGGAAACACTGCTCTAAGCAGTAATCTAGTCTCGCTTTATAGTTTTGTTTTACTTCTGCATAGATATGAGTAAGCTGGATTTTTGTTCTGTGCTGCTTTTTTGATGTTTTTTCCAGATGTACCAGATGTGCAAAAAGGTTGTTTGGAATGCCTTGTTGGCATGCTCGTTCTGCGTGGTGACTTACTTCTGAGCAAAGATTGCCAAAACAACAGGTGAAGGGTTTGTTTTTTTGTTTTTTTGTTTTTTTTTTGCAAGCCTGTATATTTCTCTCAGTTAGAACCTCTTTGAGCAACAGCTTCTTCCAAGGCAAAGTGGAGCTGCATTTTAATTGTAATTTTTCAAGTGTAGAAATATTTTTGTGCATTGAGTATCATTGCTGTGACTGCATACTTTTATGCCACTTTCACATTACTTTTAATGTTATCATTGACTGTTTGGGTGTGTTTTTTAACATAGGACAGGAGATTGTAGCAGTCAGATTTTTTAAAAAAGTTAACTACCATGTAACCATGATAGTTACTTTTTCAGAAACATTGAAATAAATAGATTCTTTTAAATAATGTTAACTAATTATTGCAGACCTAAGAACTAGAAGGGGAAATAATTATTCTTCAAAAGTAACTTCCCAGCCATTGTCATTTACCTGAGTTCCCATTTTTCTGTTATTCAATTCTGTCCATATCTGTATGTGTGTGTGCATGCACCTTATTAATGACTAAGTGTAGCATTCAGCTTTGCTCAGGAAAATCATTTACTGTAATTAATAATCATTCAGTTTCAATTGCTCTGGAAGTTACTGGTCTTTTTGAGTGCTCAAATGTACCTCATAATGCGCATCAATCTCAGTTAGCCAGTCCACTGCCAAACATACTGCTCTGCAGGAATGAAAAAATAAACAATCTCATCCATCTCTCCTCAAAGTGAATTTCATATACGTCACACAGCCCATATATTAAGTCAGACCATCTGAAATATCTCAACTTAGCTTTATAGTTATGGCAAAATGTCAAACAGCTAACTTTTCAGGCTTAGCTCACCATAATGTTTCAAATGATGTGCCACATGATGTGTTGTATATGATTGAACAAAACTGGTGTGTCTGACATAGGAGTCCCCAACTGAATTTCATGTATATCACATGGCCTACCTCATCAGTCAGACCATCACAAAATATACTAGCCAACTCTGATGAAAATCCATCTAGCTGTTTTTGAATGATATGGCAGCAAACAGACAGACATTTCTATTTTATTTATGTAGATAAGTATATTTGATCATCATCAAAATCACTATTTGAGCATAACCCTTTGGTATACACTGATTGATTGATTTTTTTAAAAAATTATTTTTTGAAAATGGCTTTGTTTTTAACAATAAGGAAAGTTGGGATAAAACTTTGTAAATAAATAGGGCATGTGTTTTTTTTTTAAATAGATGAAGTAAATTCTACAAGATGCTGTGGTTGGACCAATATGGGGTGTGGGGAATTGCCCATAGATACATCTACTTGGAGCATATTAAGAACATGTCAAATTTTAATATGTTATATTCTTTGATTGCTTGCTTGCGTGATTGATTGATTGATTGATTGAGGTTTCTCAATAAAAGCAAAGCAGAAGTTTCCACTTTCACAAAAATTACAGATGTAACACAAATGGGCTGCATTTTCAGTAGTGTAAATGCTGCTACTCATTCTGTGAGTTGGATTCAATTGGCTGGAAAACAGAAAAAGAACCTTTTTGACAATCATGGAGTTAAGAGTCTCACTCTATGAATTATTCGCACAACAATGTTGCTCCTTAAACACAAAACAAACATTTTCATATCAGGAAATCAAATGAAAGTTTAAACACAAACACACTGTGAGTGGCTTGTCCACTACTTTATCAGTCTTATTAGAACACAGATAAATTCCATGTTGCACAAACGCACTGGAGTTCTCCACCAGTGTTTTAGCTACTGTTCATATATCAGCAATGACAGCATACACATAGAAAACACAAAAAAGAGTACTGAATTTTAAAAGTTCTTTTTGTAAATGGCATTCAGAGGAGATGTGGGAGCCATGCAGCTCTCAAGATGTTGCAGAACAGTAACTTGCATGTAGGTTGGTGAGGAATGCTGAGAGTTTCATTTCAACAACACCTGGAGGGCCACAAAATTCCCACCCCTGTTTTAGAGCTACTGTTTTGGCATGATGGTAGGTGGCCATCAATCTGATCAAACTTATCTGGGCTAGCAGCAACAGGAGGAAGGAAAGCCTTCCTATAAACATATGGACTGCAGATGAATGGCATATCCTGAATCACCCAGAAACTTTTCCACATAAATATACCCTAAGGCCAGCGGTTCCCCTCATATCCAAGGGTTGAACTTGCTCAGAATTCCTAGCCCTGCCCTGTCTGCTAAGTATCTTGATTCACATGGCACTGGTACCACTGCTTTAGCGTCTGCTCAACTGCATAGTGATGTGGCAATTTGATGAGAAACTACAGAACAGTGTAGTTTTAACAGGGACTTTCTCACCTTCACCTTCAACAAGATACACATGACCAAGTTTTCCAGGGTATCTACAAAAAGCTTATGATTCTTCATGTGATTTACATGTTTGTTTTTAGAAGAATAATACATTATGTAAAACAAAAGTTGGAATGGGACTAATGGTTAGAAAAACTGGACACAATGGATGTTTACCTAATGAGTAGGGAATTTTTGCAGACACATGGAATTCTGTGCTTTGGCAAACTTGCTGTAAATTACACAAACATAATAGATGCTGCTGGAACCAAACTGAGCAAATATGGAAACTGGCCTGAGATTGCTAAATTGGGGTACCTTATACTCATTAAAAGTTGTGGAGGTTAACAGAACTTTAATTTGACATAACTTAGAACATACAAATGAAGGAAGTATGCAGCTGCAACAGATCTAAAGAGAAAGATCTGCCAGCTGATAAAGTTGCATGTGTCTTGTTCAGCTCAGTGCCCTTGCAGCAAATATTTTCAATGTGCCTCCAGAATTTATACCATGCTACAGAGGCTAGAAACCTGTGCTTTCAAATTTAATATGAAAAATACCTATTTCAATTAATCTGATTTCCCCCCTAGCCTTCAACTAACACTTGTCTACATCAGGGTAGTTTGTTTCTGCCTAAAAGCAGTTTCCACAACATATGAAACACAGGCCATTTCCACACTTTACCTGATCCCGTTGTCCTCCTGTCACAATCCTAGCAGCACCTTTGCTGGGAAGGGAGTGCGACAGGAACACTCCTTTCTGTATCTGACTGGCTCCCTTCAGAAGGGAGCATGAGTGACATCTGTCTGCCTTCTGCAATGCAGCTGGGCTTTTCCCATGCCGCCCTGGGGAAAGAAATGCCTCCATCTCATCTCCTGTCCTTCCTGCATGGCAGGTAAGGATGAGAGTGTCGCGCAATCGGAAGCACTTAATGGATTTATTCCATTAAATGAATATCCTGTGATTGTGATCGGAGGGAGCTGCATGGCAGCAGGACCACGATAACAGTGTGAAGAAGCACAACCTGCAGACTGCTGCCATCCCATAGCGGGACTGCAACGCCATGCAGAAATGGCCATAGTCTTTTCGTTTGTGTCTTTGAATTTTGTATCTAAGAGTATGAATGCAACATTTCTCCAAGTAAAAGCACTTTAGAATCTATTATAGCCCCATGGGAGAAACTGATGGTAACCACCCACCTTCACTTTCACAATTACCAATCACCTCTTTTCTCAAATTACCATTTTTGTCAACGTTTTGGCATACAGACAGAATAGAACATTGACTGAGCTTAATGTGAGATTCCAAGTTGGAATGAATAAAGGATTAGCAGAGTCTTGTCAGTTTAGGCTCTCATTTAATCAGAATTTGCTGGATTATTTTCTCAAACATCTGCTGCAACCAATCTGGCATCTCCTAGATGTTTGGGCTACAACTTCCATCAGCACCAAATAGGATCAGAAATTATGGAAGCTGTAGAATCTGGATGGCTACAAGTAGAGGAAGAATGATCAACTGGGAGTCTTTTTAATGCAGAGTCCCTCTGAATCAGCTTAATAAACTATGCTCCAAGTCCATGACATTACTGATGCATATTAGGGTATGGAAGGCATAGGTTACTCCTTCCTCTGTCTTCCCTCATTGTCAGCATGTTTGAGCAGGAAGAGGCAACAACACTGAAAATGCAGCACATTTGTGTTACATCTGTCAGACAAGGGGTCCTGAATGTTCCATGCATACAGTGTGTATTTTTTCAGGGGAGGGGGGAGGATGAAGTCTCATACACTGCACAGTCCTCAGTGGTGCCACATCTACATGAGAACAAGCCTATATGCTCTCTCAGTGACCAGGCCCTATCCATTTTTGGATAGCTATGATGGCACAATCCATGACAGAACATGGATAGCATATGTAGGCCTAAATCCAATTGTTCATCCCAATTACGGTAGGCTCACTGAATCACATTTTTTGACATATCAAGTTCCTATTGATTTAATGAATGTACTGTAGTGGGATTAACAACTGAATTTAATCTGTAAAAATCTCTAAGCCCTAGTATGTCTTTTCATAACCCCTCAAAAATCTTGGGCCAAAATGATCACAAACACTTTGATGAATAAGTCATTTAAGCAGACCAGAGGCCTCAGGTAGATCTTATTGAAACATAACACAATGGGGAACCATTTCATAGGCTGAAGATTGGTCATGTAATCCAGTGAATATTCTCGAAATTCTGCTGTCACTGTTGACCTAGCTGAACAACAACGTCCTCTCTCAAATGTGGACTTCCTTTAAGCATGGTAGGAAACTTGTAATTAATAATATGCTGAGTACAATAATGAAATGCTTTTCCTTATCACCTAGTTAAACAACCCCAGTTTGAGGAAACTCTTTGAAAAGCAACTCCCTGTAACACAACTTAAATGCAATTTGGTTTCCTTTGCTCTCAAGTCTTACATAATTGCAGGACTGAGATCAGTTGCTTGCAGCCTAAAATACAAACTGCTAGAAAGACTTGGCCTAGGAATCCAAGCTCTGTTCTAGTTTGTGTTTACTCCTTGCATTTAAAACAGCTCCTAAACACTCTGAAGGGTCTTATAAAAAAACCAAAAAGAAATTAGTTTCTGGCTTCCATGCACAGCTAATCTATTCCTGCATTCATTCCATTTTTCTTAAGTGGCTAGATTTCATAGGTTCCAAAAGTTATTTGGGGTTCAGATTTTCTTGGAATAAAGTTCACATGAGTAAATAGGAATTGTGTTTAACTTTTTTTTTCCTTGAAAAACTGGGGAAAAAGATAGAATAATTTTTTAGGATGATCAATAAAATGTTTAAGATAAATTGTTTACAGATTTAAAGTCAAATCATTTTTAAAACTGAATGGAAGAAAGATTTTTACATAAGACTATGTACAGTATCATATCATTACAATTTCTAGTCTTGATTACCTTTTCTCAGCTCTTTTTATAGAAATGAGTGTTATTTCTGCTTACCCAATGGAGAACTAGTGGAGACAAATTTTCTCTGTTTTACTGATCTTTTCTTCTGATTTTTTGCTTGTTTTTGTTTTGGTCTGATCGTCAAACTGGCAAAACCAATATTCCTTCCAGTTCAGGACCTTGAATCTCCATTTGTAGTTAAATAAATAAATACATTAATACATAAATGTTTTAAAGTAATTTTAATTTCTAATATATTCTGAATGCATTGTATTCACAATATATAAAAATAATGACTTTATGCCAAAATATTGAATTTTATTCTCCTAATATAACAAAATGACTTTCAAATTAATATTGTTTTTTCCCCATTTTCCCTAAAAGTCCCTTCTCTGGAAAAATGGAAAAAATGTGTGTGACCCCCTGTTGGTGTTCAGAATTTCTGAAAATTTTAGAGTAAATTTCTGTACTACTCCTCAGACAACATGCTGAGAGACAAAGGGGAGCAGTCAAGTGGCGGAAGAAAGAATTTGGTTCTGATATACAGTATAGAAGCATATTTTTCCCCTTTATATCAGGTGGCAAAACATCTTGGGAGAGCACTGCCCTCAAAACAGTCCACACTGATAGTTCTATTCATCATTAATTGTTAATTGCTAATTGTACAGCTAAGAATCACAGAGATGGAAGAGACTGGGGGGCAGCAGAGCAGGCACCCAAGCTCCAAACCAGATCAGGGAAAGGAGGTGGGCCAATATAGAATCATAGAATCATAGAAATTCAGAGTTGGAAGAGACCACACAGGCCATCCAGTCCAACCCCCTGCCATGCAGGAACACCCTCAAATCAATCCCGACAGATGGCCATCAAGCCTCTGCTTAAAAACCTCTAAGGAAGGAGACTCCACTACACTCCGAGGCAGCAGATTCCACTGCCGGACAGCCCTGACTGTCAGGAAGTTCTTCCTGAGGTTCAGGTGGAATCTCCTTTCCCGCAGCTTGAATCCATTGCTCCTTGTCCTGGTCTCTGGAGCAGCAGAAAACAAGTCACCTCCTTCCTCTACGTGGCTTCCCTTCAAATATTTAAACATGGCTATCATGTCCCCTCTTAACCTCCTCTTCTGCAGACTAAACATACCCAGCTCTCTAAGTCTATCCTCATAGGGCATGGCTTCCAGGCCTCTCACCATTTTGGTCGCCCTCCTCTGGACTTGCTCCAGTTTGTCAATATCCTTCTTGAATTGGGGTGCCCAGAACTGGACACAGTATTCAAGATGGGGTCTAACCAAAGCAGAGTAGAGTGGTACCAGTACCTCCCTCGATCTAGACACCATACTCCTATTGATGACTCTATACTTCCTCTATACTCTATACTTCCTCTCTCTAACCCATCTCCTTCCTTGGGTGGGGGGGATCAGGAGAGAGTTCATGGTGCTGAAAAATTAGACTGCAAGCCATCTCTAACTGCTCAGGAAACAGCTGGTGGTGCAGGAGGAGGACTAAAGGTGGGTTTTTGAGAGCTATGTCACCTGATCAGAGCCACTGAGAATGAGGCTCCCCCTGGAAAAGATGTTACCACCCTCAACACCCCCATCCTGTAAGATATGCCATTTGTTTTCATACTTGGGCATGTTTATGGCTGGAAATATATGACTGAAGCCATGCTAACTGGACAAATGTGTTGCCAGATACAATCAGGCCATAGGTTCAAAGAGGTGTAAGCAGAAAATCCTGGCATCAAGGAGTTCAAGCTAATGTCTTCCCTGATCTCAGATCTTTGCATTTCTGAATAAGCCCAGATAAGACAATTAGAGACCCTTTTGATCTCACCCTACAAAGACCTTTCTTACACCCCCTACAGATCCAAACTTCAGGCGATTACCATGATTTCCATAAATTTTGCCATTCCAGTGTCAAGGCAATCACCTACCCCACAACCCTTTTGTCAGCTCTGTGAGAAAGTTTTAGCCTTTGCCAGAGCACCCGTTCAGGATAAGAAAAAGGGTATATAAACACTGACTTTGGCCCCAGCAAATTGTAGCATTTTGGATGTAGTATGTGACACTCAAATTGTTGTTAGTCCATGTTACCCTCAGGCACTGTCTGATCCGCTTAAACCCTAGCACCCTTTTTCATCCCTAATCCCTAATATCTCTCTATCCAACCTTTCACGTCTTATTATTTCTCTAACAGCCTTGCATGGTCCTTGAGAGTGTCTATTTCCTTGTGTGTGGTTGTCATTTCTAATAAAACATATTGTTCATTTTTAATCTGGAGTCTCTTTGCAGTTAGCATTGGTATACGTATATGAAAAGATCGTGCCATTATCGTCCTCTCGCAGGCCTCCTCTGAGCCATAATTTCCCCAAATGCTAAAGAAAAGCTGTCATTGCTGGTAGAGCCCCATGTTCCCCACCTTTTAGGGTAACAAAGCAGTGCCTCGGATGGAGAGGACAGGGGTTGAAGAAACTCACAAATAATCAAATCTGTGAAAGTTAAACCTGCAGAGACAACTGTATAGCCACTGTCACTGCCAATTTTCTATGTCTCTGTAATGAAACATACCTCCAATTATTGCTACTGACTAAGCACATCCTTATTTTTATATCCCATTGATAAAACACAGTCCCCTTTCTGACTCTGTTTTGACTTCTGGAGAGATACCTTTGCACAATAATTTGATTCTGCACATGCACAGACAGTGGAGTTCTTTAAATTTCATATCCTTTCATGGGGTGTCTCTATAAGAACTTGTTACCCTGCTTGCTGGGGGTCCCTTAGGGGGATTCCCAACGCCTGTCAAAATTATCACTTGTGGGGAAAATTAGCTATGAACACTGCTTTAGCAATGCAAAGAGGGCAGGGTAATTAAGGATCTTTTACCCAATGTTTATGGGGTCAGGCTCAGTCAGAAATCACACATAAAGGTCCAATGAATGACTTTATTGAATAGTAATAGTTCGCACTAACGCAAACATGCACACATGCATGCAAAGGCTAATAGAAATAAAGAGTGGAAATAAGATAGAGGGATTGTTGAGGGATTCGCAGCTTGGGTGATACTGCACCTCTTCCTGAAGTCCTTGGTCCGGGAAGCAGCAATCGAACAGCAGCTCAGCGAAGAGATGCTGAGGAGATCATGCAGCTGTCGAGAGGGGGGACCGGTCAGTTGGTATGACCGGGAGGCATCATGCTTCTTCTCCTTGCCCCGACTTTCTCTCCTAACTAGCCCCAAAACAGGGACTATTTGTAGGAAAAATTTACTTTAAAGGCAAATCCTTTCCCGGGGAAAACAAACAGGGACAGAAAAGAAAAACAACTGCATACCTGGCATTTCTCTGATATCGGAAGATGACAAGGTGTCATCCCAGTAACAGGATCTTCCTCCACTTTGAGGCTGCGGTGTGAGTTTCTGGAGACGGATTTGATAAGGTTTTATTGCTTCCAGTGCCCAACTGTCCAGGAACACTTTTACTCCCTTCAAGTGTACTCCTTAAAAGTTAAAGACCTTTTGTCCACCATGGGTTATCACAACATGAGGTCTCCTGTGGCTACGTGACTGGGGATTTTACTGGCCTGACCTGGTTCGTTCGTACGACCGTTATTGCCTACGTGCACATTCAGGTGACCTCTCTAGTGGGTTAGATTAATTTTATATCAAAGTTGTAGACCCTGGGACAGGGTTTACCAAGGGGGCAACAAACTGAACTCCACAGGGAAACAGGTGCATCTTGATGCTATCCAACAGGGACAGAAACAGCCACACATGGACATACAATATTAGTGCATCTTACCATCCCTCTGAAATACTTATCCATGCAGTAAATATTGCTGAACGAGGCATTAAGCATTCTATTAATAGTTTAAGTTAAAAAAGAAAAGTTATAATCAGTTTATTCAGAAGCCAATACAGGACAGACTTTTGCCTGGCGTTCAGCCATGTGCAATGGGAGGTGGGAGTGTATCAGACAATGATCATGTTATTATAAAAATTTACTAATGATGGAGAATGCTGAAGTACATAATGGAGATGCTGACAAATAATAAACATCTAACTGAATTTGGAGTTGGACACTTAACGATTTTTTAATGCTAACTGAAATTATTATTATTGGCATTGAAATATACCATAGCAAGTGCCTTATAATATTCTTTACTCTGTGTAAACCTGAAAAGAAACTCCTTGTTAATCCTATTAACTGGGGGAAAAAATCCGAGGGTGAAGGATACCCTTCCCCATAATTAAGGAAAAGAAAACTAAAATTATGAAAGAGCTTGAGGATCTTTTGCACTGTTTCAAATATTTAATTTGGGCAGGAGGTTAGGTGTGCAAGCACATGCATTTGTGCATGTGTGCATGCTCATGTAGTGGGATCTAACAAACCTGCCCAGATCTGAGGCAGCCCCAAGCAAAGTTACCTTGCTAGCTGCCCCAGTGCTGATCCTACCTGTTCAGGTAAGGACAAACAAACAGAGATGCATGAAATTAAGCAGAGTCAGGAGGGTGATTTTTATCTACTGTAATAGCATATTCAAGGCAGACAAACTAGATGCAGTTAAATTATGGCAGACAATATTACGAGATGTAGCAATGAACACAGGATTAGATTTCAAATGAGATTAGACAAACATTTGGAATACAAGTCTATCACTGGGAATTAGCCATGGCAGCTAAACTGAGCCCCCAGGTTTAAATATTTTGTGTGTGTGCATGCACATGTGTTCATGCACATGCACCTTTAAATCACCTGTCAATTTACAGCCACCTCATGAATTTCATAGTGTTTTCTGAGGCAAGGAATACTCAGAGGGGGGTTTGCCAGTTCCTTCCTTTGAAATGTAGCCTACATATACATTGATGGTCCCAATCCAACCAGACCTACCGCTGCTTAGCTTCCAAGATCAGACAGGATCTGGTGACTCCAAGGTATTCAGCTCTCTCAGGGTATTTAGGTCTTGCTATCTTTTAATTATTGGTAGGGAAGGGAGAGAATTGCTGTTGCCTTGCCTTTGTGGTATAAAGTGTGCTTCCCTGAATTTACTAGCTAGTTACTACAGGAAATAGGCTGCCAAACTAAGTAGTATATCATGTATTCCTTTATCTGAATGAGTCCTAGCTTTAGGGGGAAAGCAAGGTATAAATAAAGTCTGTAATTGTTGTGAGTATTGTTGTTGCTGTGACATTTATAACCCTGCTTAATGAGAAGGCCAAAGTGGCTTACAAAAAAATTATAAAAATAAACAAACAGCAGCTTTTTGTTTTTTTCTTTTTAAAGGATCACAAAAAACCATGTCAGCAATGGCAGGCTAAAAACATGCTCAGAAAGTCTGCCTTTTACAAAAATCCCAATTGGAAGAAGAAAATCTTAAAGGACCACAAAAAAGCAGGCAAAGAGGAGGAAACCATCCTATAATTTAGGAGTTAAAATGCCCATTAATTTCACTTACGATGGCAAAAGGAGACCAAGAAGAACATCAGAAAACTGAGCACAGATCCTGAGTATGTTCAAAGGGATTTTTTTCCAGAGATAAACTAATTCCAGACCACTAGTCTAATCAAGCAGCCTTCTGTGTAATGTGGCAATAACTCGTAACTCTCCAACCTGTTGCCCTTCGGATGTGCTGGACTGTCACTCATATCACCCCAGCCAGAATAGCTAACAGCTATACTAGGTGGTAGTTATGGGAACTATTGTCCAGCATATTCAGAGCATGCCAGCTTGGGGAAGGCTGGTTGAAATATAGAGTAAACTCTCTAGAAGCCATAGCCTAAATCAAATTGATAGCCCCAGCTAGAGTAGAAGCACTGAATCAATGGGTGTTAAGTCAACACCTCATGACTGAAATTCTGCATGGCCCACCATACTATATTGGTTCTGCATGCAGAACTATGCTACACTGAGCCATTTACTATGCATCCTGGACTTACTGCAGAACCGCTGAAGCCATTTGTCCCTGGAAGGGAGGGAAATTGTAGAAACATCTGGCTATGTCCCGTAGCCAGACATGAAGTGATTATATCATCTGCTAAGGTCCGCTGGGCCCTCTAGAGGTCTCAGTAGCTTATATTTCACATTTGGCTATGGGGACGTGCCCAAGTGCTTTTGTAATTCCTCCCCATGCAGCCATTTTCCACTAGGCATGGAATGGTCATGGGAGAGGCATCAGCCATTCTGTAATCGGTCACAGGAGATCTTTGGTTGCTGCAGAGGGAGGCATAGGGTTAACATATACCTGAATATGTCACTAACAGAAAGCTAGCCATTGACTAAATGAAAGTACTCTTGTTGGAAGTAGCATCTTGTTTTAGTCCAGTAAGTCTAAGTTTATAACTCTCCATATAGCTGTAGAGTTCTTGGGTACTGCCCCAGGAGAAATGTGAACTACTAGCTACGAGATAGATAGATAGATAGATAGATAGATAGATAGATAGATAGATTGATTCATAGAGTACTGTCTGGCCAGGTTGAACAAGTGCACAAAAGTCTTAGCTGGGTAACTCAATGGTTGTTCTCTAAGACTACAGTCTTCGATATCCTTTCTAGAAACAATGTCCATGTGAACATCATAGAATTCAATTTCAGAAAATACATTTAAAAATCAGGTTTATTTAAAGATGACACTGCAGTTTGTGGTTCGATATGCCACATGATAAATGCCACATGATATCTGGTACTCATTAACATGCCATATTAATAAATTACAGAACTGATGGTTTCTTTGTGCAATTGATTAGTCTTGTTTAGAACCACAAGCATACGTGTGGTAAGACTACTCATTCAGAGCCTTGGAATTAATAACTGGCCTGATCACCAAAGGCAACCAAAATTCTCTGGAGATAAGTTTGTGCCCTGGCAGAAGAGGGACATATGTCTCCATTCCTCCTCGATTACTCCATATCGTTTTCATGTTGGCTGTGGAGAAAGAGAAGCCAGTCCTTTCTCCACCACCGTTTCTCCACCACTATTTGGCTTCATCTTCTCTATGACCAGCCTGCAAATACAGATACTAGCTTATTAATAATCTAGTAAGCAAAACTGCCAGGGCTAGTTCACAAGGCTACTTAGCCATGAACCTAAATTTCTAAATAATCAGACATGAAAAAGGAAAAAAGCAAGGATTTTCCATCTAAAGATTCTAGACAAATTCAGCTGTCTATCTAGGAATAAGCCCCAAAATTATCTTTCTGTTTGAGTCACTGGCAAAACTCCAACAAATGAGTGTTCATGGGCGTCCCCAGAAGATAAGATCTCCTGTTACACAGTCAAAACATTATTTTCCTTTTACTTCAATAAGTGCAAAAAGGAAATTTCAGAAAGACTGTACCATATAGCCGCAACAACTTATGACAAGAGGATTTTTCAGCCTCACAAGAAGTGGGTGTTGGCACAGCTTGTTTAATTTTTCATCTTCTTGTGACACCCAAGTTAAAACTTATTTGGCATGAGCTGCACAAAGACAGGAAACAAAACTTGACCTCACCCAGTGCTGTCATTTATCATTTCCAGGCAAGTTTTTTAAAATAAAATGGAATCTTTTAAAACTTAGTAGCCCAACAGTAACAAACAAAAGAAAAATGCAAGTGATAGCCAGTGAGGATATGAGATATCTTGTCATAGCACACAGAAAATTTGAAGTGCCATTAAAGGGCAGCAATTCAATTATTTTATTCATTATATTTGTGCTGTGAGGTAGGGACATTCACGTATCCTCTCTTAGGCATCTAAATCCCTTGAGGCACTATGGTGATCAAGAACCTTATAACTTAATTTAGTAAGAGCTACAGAACAATTATGTTCTTAAAGAAAAAAAAACATTTAGCAAAGTACTAATTAGCACATTACTCATTGTTAACCTTCTTAAATCTGCATTTTGTTCTCACCCGCCCATAGCAGATGAAGTTGGATGATGGGCCAAGTTGTCATATGAGCCATAAAAGATGAAACACCACAGAATCAAAACCATTTTTCTCTGCAGAGCTATTTTGGTCATGTTGGAAATTTCTCAAAGCATTTGAGGGGGAAGAATAGACATCTCTAAAAATAAGCTTTTACAAAGAAATTTTCAGGGAAGAAAAGAGCCTGCAAACAAAACTGGCCATTATTGTTGGACATGAAGAATTCAATATAAATGACAATCCTTGTTGGAGTCACGCCAGTGAAACATTTTTATGAAATATTAAATGCACATTGCTAATCCTAAGAGGAGAACCAGCATGATGTAGTGATTTGCGTATTGGATTATGACCCTGAAATCAGAATTTGATTCGCTACTTGGACATGGAAAGCCACTGAGTGACCTTGGTGTCATCAGCCCAAGAAAACACCATGGTAGGGTTGGCGTATGTTGGAAATGACTTGAAAGCACACAACAACAACAACAACAACAACAAATTCTAAGAGCCACAAGTTACCAAAACAAAATCTTTTTCAGTAGTCAAGACATCAGCAGATCTATGAAGAATAGACCTAACGAAGAGGTTACACAGTATGCTAATGGTCAAACATAACTAATCATTAGTGAATACTTGCTGGTAACTGATTCATGCCTCAGGCTTTCTTAGCCTTGGGCTGCAATCCTGGTACGTGTACTTGAGAGCAAGTCCCATTATAGTCAATAGTGCAATCCTGCACGTCTACTCAAAAGCACAAGCTGTTGTTTTCTACAGAGCTTACTTTCAAAGAAGCATGTGTGAGATTGTGATGCCAGACTGTGAAGCAAATGAACACAAGATCAGGCTACATGTCAGTTAAGGATCATTGTCATAATGCATGTATGTCCAGTATATTCACTTGACTTCAGCCCACTTATACCCATGGGCCTTTCCACACTACACTGTTAACAGTGCTATTATTCCACTTTCAACATCCTATGGAATCCTGGGGTTTGCAGTTTAGGGAGGGGCATTTAGAATTCTCAGCCAGAGAGCTCTTTAGCCTCAGTAAACTACAAACCCTAGAATTCCACAGGATGTTGAAAGTGGAATAATAGCATTAAAACAATGTAGTGAGAAAAAAAGCCCCAAGTTAGTGCATTTAAGAAAAAGACACCTACTTTCAATTTTAATTTAGGTTAAATTATTTTGATGTCAAATCTGTTCTATATTTTCCAAAAGAAGAAGCCATCATTTTGCTTTGTTAAGGTAAATGAAAGCACTTTAAAGACAAACAGATTTACTGTGACATGAGCATTCATGGACTAGAGCCCAGTTCATCAAATGGAAGTCATGCCCTATGAGGAGCATCTTCAGTGTTATTGTGCTCTACAAAATTAATTTCCATTTAGATTAGCTCACTAAAGGCAGACAGCAAACTACAGGGTTCTCTGAGCGGGCTATCTTGTTTCCTTTCCTAACTCAACTGGAGACATCCAAAGCAACAGAACAAGTTATGAGATGATGATCTGGAGTCTGGAAAGAAAGAGGTTAATGAGGTTAGAAAGGGATACTAAAAGCTTCTTACTAGTCAAACCTGCACAGGCAGGTTTACTCATACCTTTTGTTGAGGAAAGAGGTACTGCCATGGCCTTGGTCCTAAAAGGAGCCATGTCTGTCTGCTCCTCCTCTTAGCCAAGAATGATGTAACACAGATGGGCACAAAGGATCAAATGAAGAAAAATTGTAACCTTTGAGCCAAAGGCAGAGAGAAACGAGGGTGTTAGATCTAAACACAGAAATGTCCCTTCGGCATGGCAGAATGCCTGTCTCTAGGATCTTAAGTAGGGCACTTGACTTGTTAGCAGGAGTGCTTTGCACCTCCACCCACACTCAGTTTGTAGATTTCCATAACTCCTTAAATCTGCAGCGACCTTTCCTTTAAAAGGAAATCAAATCATCCAAGCAATACACTCCAGAATATCTCATCACACAGAGAAAAGTGCACACAGAACCATTCTTATTATATCTTTGAAGAAGACTGTGGCCCATAATGTTGAAGACTGTGTACTCAACACTCAAAAAGTGTAGTAAAATCAACAAGAACACGTACATTCCTCAGTGCCAAACCTGAAGAACATATGAATTAACTAGCATTCTTTTCAAAACAGAAGGGTACAAGCACACTTCAGCTTTAGCATTTGACTTTTGCACTTCATTTAGATACAATGGAATAATTACTGGACACTTATTGGCAATAAATTATAAAGGATATCTTTGCATCTCAATGGATACCGTGAAATAGTGTTTCTCAACCTTTTTACCTTGGAAGAGACCCTTTCAGGTCTCAGGAAATTCTCACATAAAATTTATTATATTTCACTGTTATCCTTAATTGCTATCAAACCAACTTCTACTTATGGCAACTCTATGAATGAGAAATCTCATAGAATCATAGACTAATAGAGTTGGAAGAGACCACAGGGGCTATCCAGCCCAACACCCAGCCATGAAGAACACACATCAGAGCACTCCCAGCAGATGGCCATCCAATCTCTGTTTAAAAACTTCCAAAGGAGACTCCACCATACTCTGAGGCAGCATATTCCACTGCCGGACAGCTCGGACCATCAGGAAGTTCTTCCTGAGGTTTAAGTGGAATCTCTTTTCCTGCAGTTGAATCCATTGCTCCTTGTCCTGGTCTCTGAAGCAGCGTAAAACAAGCCCACTCCCTCCTCAACATGACATCCCTTCAAATATTTAAACATGGATATCATGTCCCCTCTTAACTTTCTCTTCTGCAGACTAAACATACCCAGCTCCCTAAGATGTTCCTCATAGGGCATGGCTTCCAGACCCTTCACCATTTTGGTCACCCTTCTCTGGACACGTTCCAGCTTGTCAATATCCTTCTTGAATTGAGGTGCCCAGAACTGGACACAACATTCCAGATGAGGTCTAACCAAAGCAGAATTGAGTAGTACCATTACCTCCTTTGATCTAGGGCACCATACTATTGATGCAACCAAGAATCGCATTGGCTTTCTTGGCTGCCATATCACACTGATAACTCATGTTCAGCTTACAGTCTATTAACACTCCTAGAGGCCTTTCACATACACATATTCACATATACTGTTGTCTAGCCAGGTGTCTCCCATCCTATATTTGTGCATTTCATTTTTTCTGCCTTATATTTCTCTCTGCTGAAATTCATTTTGTTAGCTTTGGCCCAGCTCTCCAATCGGTTAAGGTCATTTCGAATTTTGATCCTCTCCTCTGGGGTATTAGCAACCCCTCTCAATCTGATCAGCATGTCCTCTATTCCTTCATCCAAGTCACTGATAAAGATGTTGAATAGCACTGGGCTATGTGGCACCCCACTATTCACTTCTCTCCAGGACAAAGTGAGCACCCTTTGGTTTCAGTCAGTCAGTCAATTACAAACCCACCTAACAGTAGCATTGCCTAGACCATGTTTTAGTAACTTCTTTGCAAGAATATCATGGGGAACTTTGTCAAAGGCCTTACTGAAATCAAGATATACTACATCCACAGCATTCCCTTCATCTATCAAACTTGTAACTCTGTCATAAAAAGAGTAAGGTTAGTCTGGCACAACTTGTTTTTGAGAAACCCGTATTGACTTTTAGTGATCACAGCACTGCTTTCTAAGTAATCACAAGCTGTCTGTTTAATGATCTACTCTAGAATCTTTCCCGGTATTGACATCAGGCTGACTGGGCAATAATTATTTGGGTGCTATTTTTTCCCCTTTTGAAGATGGGGACAACATTTGCTCTCCCTTAGTCTACATGGACCTCTCCTGTTCTCCAAGAATTCTCAAAGATTATCTTCAAGCCATCCTGTTATCAACAGCCCTGTTCAGGTCTTAACAGATTCAGGGCTATGGCTTCCTTGACTGGGTCTATCCACGTTAAAAGCAGTATTCCTCTTTTTCCTACTGTCTTCTATCATGTTATTTTTTTTCTTCATGTCATTTCTAACTTATCATGACCCTAAGGCAAACCTATCACAGGATTTATTTATTTTTTTTTGCAGGGGAGGGGACAGGATTTATGCAGAGCAGGTTTGTCTTTGACTTTCCCTAAGGATGAGTGTGACTTGCCCAAGGTCACACAGTGGGTTTTCATGGCCAAGTGGGGATTCAAACCCTATTCTCCAGAGTCCTTGCCCTTCTCAAACAACTAGACCATGCTGGATCCCTGCTTTCTTTCTTACCAAGCATTATTGACTTTTTTATTGATTCATGTCTTCTCATAATATGTCCAAAGCACAACAGGCTTAGTTTAGTCATTTTGGCTTCTAGGGAGAGTTTAGACTTCATTTGCTTGGACCCATTTATTTGTCTTTTGGGCAGTTCTTGATATCCACAGAACTCTTCTCGAGCACCAACATTTCCAAGGAGCTGGGGGAGGGGTCCTAGCAGCTTTTTTCAATATCTAGCTTTCACAACTAGACATAGAAATTGGAAATACAATGGCATGGACAATCCTAATTTCAGTATTCAATGATATATCTTGACGCTACAGGATCTTGTCTAGTTCCATCATAGCTGTCTTTCCAAGACCTAGCCTTCTTCTGATTTCTTGACTGCAGTCTCCCTTCTGATTAAAGACTGAACCAAGGTATAGAAAATTTTGAACTATTTCAATGTCTTTATCGCCTATTTTAAAGTTGTTTAAATCATCTATAGTCATTATTTTTGTTTTCTTAATGTTCAAATTTAAACTTGCCCTTCCACTTTCTTCCTTGACCTTAAGAGAAGGGAGAAATATAATGGGAGGGGAAAGTTGGGTGAAGAGATCAGGAGAGAAAAAAGGGGATAGCAGAAAGAGAGTAAATAGTGGTAGTGTATAGAGACAGAGAGTGGTTTTGTGCACCTCTGTCTCTGCCTTTGCTCACTTTTGACATATGACCCTGTCTGTTACTGCAGTCTAGGCCTACCCGGAGATAGCACTCGATATCGCTTTGATATCAAACAATTCAGCTTTCCTCTGCCACCCCGCTCCACGTGTTTGTGAGGCCTCCGGACAAGCACGTAAACAGGTACGTCTGATAACTGCTGGACATTCCATTCTCCACCCAGGCAGGCCAGATACAACCGGTTCGTCAGTTCAGGGACTTCTCTGGCAAACACCTCATTGCTTATGCGTGATACCAACAAAGGCTCCCTGCCCTGAGCAGGCTACCTGACAAAGCTGTACTAAGCGCTCCGCATTTGCATACTGGCTACACTATTGTTAATTCGGCACTGAGTCAATCATGCTAAATTCTGACCTTTCCAAAGCTTTGTCCCGCTCCTAAAACGCATTGTTCTCACCGAGTAAGGCATGGCCTGCAGTCACATTTCTCCCTATAAAAACCCCTGATTCCAAGACCTTCCTCATATCACTCCTCAGTCTCATCCAGCCTTGCCATCGCTCTGCTTGGCAAGCTCCCCTCAGCCAATTGCGCTGAGCTTCTTCATCGCACCCCAACTTCGCTCTCAAGGTCCAGGACTACAAGACAGGTGTCGTATCACCCATTTCCCTCTAAAAATCCCTGCTCCATTTCTTAGTTATCTGTGTGACTGTGGTGTCTTTAATACTTGTCTGTACTTAATAAACATCATTCTTATTACTGTAACCCGTCTGGCTGCTTGACTGACCTGACCTTGTAGACGCTGGGTTGCAAGATCCAGCTAAGTTACCCTTCCTCTTGCTAGCTTTAGTGAGTGCTCCAGCTAATTTTCCCCAAAGTTGTGTTGTTGTTTGGTTATTTAGGTGTCCCTCCCGGGACCCCCAGAAATCAGAGTGACATGTCCACTTTTTCCTTCCACCTTGCACACTGTTGACTTTGGCCCAACCCATTGCTGGTGTAGGACAAGAGAAAGAAAGTGAGATGGTCAGCTTATTCTGAGAAAATACAGCACTCAAAATTCACATAGCATTCTAATTTTGCTATTTTTGTTTTTGTTGTGTCCCTTTATTTCAAACTTATGTAATGTAAAGGGAAACCCATCATGCCATTTTCTTGTCAAGATTTGTTGACAAGAGGGATGTGCCAGCCATTGCTTTCCTCTGCTTTCCAGCCTACAGCAAGGATATAATTTAAAAGAACAAACACATCTACAAATGACAAAGATTTTTCTAAATTCTTTCTTGAGACACCCTTCCTTCCCCTGTGGTGTTCTTCTTCCTCACCAAACCGCCACTGATCACATGTTACATCTAGACTTAGGAAACATTTCAGAAATTGATTTTGACCAATTTCCACTGAGTCTTCTTTATTATTATTCAGGAGTTATAGTCAAAGTGCTAAAGTGTTTTAGCAATATTATACTAGTTCCTCTTTAACAATAATTTTGTTTTGGTGCAAATATTCTTCTTTCCTTCACTTGATCTCTATTGAATCTGTGCACTAGAAACAATAACTGTGTTTTACTAGCAGTGGCCATCCTAACTAGTTCTGGGAAAATATGTACAAACAAACAGCTAAGCAGAGATGCAATTCATTTCAGAAAACACTGGATGAATTAAACTGGACAAGAAAGCAGGCATTAAAAGCCCCAGGTAATGGCAAATGTTTCCAGGAAATACTTCACAATAAAGAAATCATGCAGGTCTCCAAAATAAAATTTCTACAGGAACAAAAGCTGGGTCTGTCAAGGGTCTTTTTTCTCATCTGGAGGGGCTCAAGGTCAGTGATGTGAGTCATGACCATAAGCTAAAAATGAATGGCAAGAGAGGAAGTTTTATTTAATATCCCATCTTTCTTCTAACATGTAACCCAAGGAAAAAATTATAAGGAAAAGTTTAAAAAATAATTAAATGATCCTATTAAAACAGCACTGATTTGAAATGTTCAGAAACATTTAAGGTATAACAATGAGAATATAAATATACCACACATATACCCACATCTATTAAAAGACCATTCTGCAACATCCAGTTAACAGCTAAAACCCTGTAGAAAAAAGTATTTGTCTGCCAAATGGAAAACAGAGAGCTTACCTCCCATGACGGAGTGCCAGACAGGGAGCATCCACCAAGAAGCCCCTTTCAGATGCCATCAGCAGTTGTACCTGTGATAGGGATGAGGCCAAGAGAAAGCCCTCCCCCAAGGATATTAAAACTCAGACAGGCTCATATAGGGGCAGATTTCTTTATTTATTAGTTCATGGTGAACAGTGAAAAAGCAAGTATTCCAAGAAATGCAGATACAAGTAAAATAAATAAATAAATAAAAGCGTGGACCATATTGACAAATATGGGATCTGGCTGAATAAAGAAAAAGATCACAGTCATTCAACTAAAGAAGGAACCAAGAAGGCCTGGAGTAGCTTTATTAAACATGTGAAATACATCACAGAACAAACAAAATCAGCCCTGAGAATTCACATTGTTATGTATTCTCAGTCTACTGTATGACATGGAATCATGGACTACTACAAAAAAAAGCAAGAGAGCAGCAGCAACAAAGTGGATTTTTCATAGAATGTTAAGAATCTTGGACTGAGAAGGAGCTCAACAAAGAAGTATTAAACAGAATGTATGCAGAAGCCGAAAACTGGAATATGCTAGTCTTATATCCATTTGTCCATACAGACATATGGAACAAATGTAGATTACAGATTGCTACCGTTCGTTATTCAGCTTCAAAATAAATGGGAAAAGATATGTAGGAAGAACTAATTGGACGCAAAACCTTAACGAATGATTTTAATGTAATAGCCAATCTATTTCAAAGAGTTTAGCAGATGGCGTCCAGCCCCCTCAACCAACAGAAGGAGCAGCAGTGTGGCAAATTAGTCTAATTCAAATGATGTTCGAATAGAGGCAAAACATACTAAGGCCATTTCCGCACTAGCCTGTTATAGCGCAATGATTCCACTTTCAACCTCCTCTGGAATCCTGGGGTTTGCAGTTTCGGGAGGGGCCAGCGGCCCCTCTCGAAACTGCAAACCCCAGGATTCCAGAGGAGGTTGAAAGTGGAATCATCGCGCTAGAACAGGCTAGTGCGGAAATGGCCCCCGTCTCTGTGATCTCAGGGTCTATTCTAGGTACGATTAGCAATGTGATGTTGGTGTACACAAGCAACCCGGAGCCTTTCACCCACCCATACCCATTTATCACATCTCCGAGGCCATTTCTGCACTACACTCTTATAGCGCGATTATCCCACTTTCAACATCCTATGGAATCCTGGGGTTTGCCGTTTAGGTTGGGGCCCGCCGGCCGGCCCCTCCCTAAACTGCAAACCCCAGGATTCCATAGGATGTCGAAAGTGGGATAATCGCGCTGTAAAAGTATCGTGCGGACATGGCCTAGGGCTCCAGCGCAGGGGGTTCGAATCCCCGCACAGCCGTGGAAACCCACTGAGTGACCCTGGCCAGGTCACACAGTCTCAGCTTCAGACGAAGGTAAGGACAACCCCTCTGAACAACTCTTGCCACGTAAAGCCCGTAAGAGGGTCGCCTTTGGGTCGCCTTGAAGGCAGCACCCGCAACCACCTTTCCGGGGTCGGCATTGTTATCCCCTCGGTTGACAGCTGCAACGAGGAAGACGCGACTCGACATGGCGACGTCCGGGCGTGGTTCCACGTCAACTTTAAGGGCGAACAAGAGCCATATCTACTCCGCACGCCCGCTTCCCTCTTGACGCCATATAAGGGGAGGGAGTCCAGCTCAAGACGACAGGACCGCTCTATCTTCGTATCTCTATGGTGCCCTTCGAAGCTCGTCGCTTGGCGAACTCGACTTGGCAAACCGGAAGTACCAACCGGGCGGCGGAAGCCATTCTGTGTCTCTCTCCTTTGACCCGGTTGTGGGGTTGCTATGGCAATGCGTAGGTAGACCGTTTTGCCTTGTGGATCCCTGGCCGTACGACCGGTTTTGAGGTCAGTAGTGGCGCCTGGCGGGACAGAGGAAGGACGAAGCTGTTGTTAGATAGCGGGAGGAAGCCTTAACTGGGCGTGATTCCCGGGAGGTCTCCCAAGGTGGGGCCTGGAGGGAAGCGGGGAGCAGGGGGCGCAGCTTCTCTTCCAGTCGGTGGCGGCGGGGGGGGCCGGCGGAGGAGAGAAAAAGAGGTGCAGGATTCGGCACGGCGGAGGCCACTGGAGAGCGGGCGGATCAGGTAAGGTGGCGAGGCGCGGGTGGCGGAGCGGGGAAGGACGAGGGAGGCCGTGGGAGGCGAAATTGGCCCTCCACTGCCGAGGGATGGCGCCTCGATGCGGGGGGCCAAAAGCTGCGAGGAGGAGGGGGGGTCTCCGGCGTGCGAGGAGGCGGGGCTGGAGCGGGTGAGGTAGGGGTTTGTAGCCGGGGCGAAAGGACGAGACTGTGGTTATTTCCGCACTAGACTGTTAATAGCGCTATTATTCCACTTTCAACATCCTATGGAATCCTGGGGTTTGCAGTTTAGGGAGGGAAAGTGAATGAATAACGTTGTAACAGTCTGGGAGGCGGCTTGGCTGTGCTGCCAGAGAAGCCTCAGAGCCCGGGTGGTTGAGCTTTGCAAAGTTTTTATCTGATCGGCCGAGTTAGGTGGCTTCTCGCACACATCCTGGGGAGTTTCCTTGACTAGGTGAGTAGATTGAGCGAATGTATTCATTCCTGCTCTGGGAAGTCTGAAGCACCTGTCACGTGCAACAGGCTGGGGGAGGCGAGCGTACTCATATCCTTTCACCGTTTCTCTTTCAGTGCAGATTGGTCTGAGAGAACTGCAGTTCTGCTAGTCAAACCATGTCAGAACCAAAATTCCGGGAGGTGTTACCTAAGCAAGGTGAGTAGCTTCTCCCACCATGGTGCCTATCTGGTGTCTCTCTCAAGTGACATTGGTCGCCCATCCTTAGGTGTGTGTTGTGCAGGACCACATACCTTATTTCAAAGCGTCTGTTTCCATCCATTTGGTTGGCACACACCATTTTCTGATATTACTACTTTAGAGGCAAAATAAATTCCTTGTCTTCTGTTGCTTAGGAAATTAACTTTTTTACAACAATAGCATATTTAGTTACTGTTACCGCTTTTCAGTCTTTTGATTCTTTGTTTTTAACCAGACTATGGTTTATTCTTGAAAAAAAATATCTGTCTTATGAATAAGGCTGTATGTCCAGCACCTTCTGTTCCCCTTGTCCCTATTAGGAGTGGGCTTTGAATAATCTATAATGCAGTAAAGGCTGAGTACTTCAGACTATTTTGTACATAGGAAAACTAATAATTCACTTCTGGAAAAAGATTTTCTCTCTTCATGCATTATTCTGATATAAATGTCCCTGAAAAATATGCACCCAGCCATTCCACAGGAGTAGGTATCACACTTGCCATTCAATTTAATTTACTGTTTACTTGATCACACAAGTGTTCAAGTGCTACCAGCACCAGGAGACTTCCATGTTTGCCCAGATCTAGTAAGTCTGAAGCAGCCCAGGTAATCTTGGAAACTATGTGAATTTTATTATTACTACCCCTACCCCCCTTTTAGGAATGTTAGCAGTAGAAGATGTGACTACCATGGTATTGTGCAAGCCGAAGCTGCTACCCTTAAAGTCAGTTACACTGGAAAAGCTTGAGAAGATGCAGCGTGAAGCACAGGAAACAATTCGGCAGCAGGAACTTGCCCAGCAGAGTTCAAAATCAATACAGTGAAAAAATAGAAGTAGTGTATATAGAAATATATTGGTCACTGTTACTGTAGATTGTTGTTTGCTGATTGTACAGCAATCCTGTAAATATATTTTTAAACATCTTGATTAAAAATGACACTTAAAGTCTTACTTTTGGAGTTCTGTGGTTGTTTTAACTCTGCCTTACCTGTCACTGAACCTCTACTCAGGCTGTCATTTATAATCACCTTATATCAGAGTATATTCCATTTGGTGCTTTAGTAAACATTGCATACATTGAGGTGCAAGCTTATTTTTTTTTTCTGTTGTTGCTACGTACCTTCAAATCATTTCCAACTTATGATAACCTAAGGAGAACTGGCACAGGGTTTTCTTGGCAAAATTTGTTCAGAGGGGTTTGTCCTGGCCTTCCTCTCAGGCTGAGAGTGTGACTTGCCCAAAAGCACCCAGTGGGTTTCCATGGCCAAGTGGGGATTCAAAGCCTGGTATCCAGGGTCCTAGTCTAATACTCAAACCACTATATCACGCTGGCTCTTTTCTATACAGGTTTCTTTAGGTTATTGACAAAAGTGTATATATGTATATAAGTATTAGTTATATGCCAACAGACCTTTTGTAAGTCATTTATAAAATGTGCAGTACAGCACACTAAGTACATACCTTTTAAGCACAGAAACATGTATAAACAGTTTAGAACAACAGTGTTATGTACTCTGTAGGGACAGGTTCCTGTGGCTCTCTCCTGACAGTTGTTAAAGCTGCTCAAAATGCATGTACACTCTTCGTCACAGAGTAGCTTTTGACACAAGAGAGAATGCATACATTTTAAAGAAAGCAGCCAATACTGGCTATTGGTTGGTTCAATCATAACTTCACTCCCCTACCTGCAGTAGCATTAATATCTACTACCTGGTATGCAAATTACCTCTATGCTTCCTTTATTTGGACTTAAAGACACATTAGTGTTATACCTGCACTGACACACATATTAAATAAAGGTTTACAAGCTGTGTTTAAACTTGACTGTTACTTTACTTCCAGTCTATTAGCAATAATCAGAGACAGGAAAATTTTCTAAATTATCACTGAACTACACATACAGTGCTTGTGTCAAATTCTGTAACACATCTCTTTACTACCGGAATTATTTATCCATGTACTAATTAGCAAGCTAATGACAGAACAAAATCAAAGTGATTTAAACCAACATTAAAAGGGAACATGTAGATCTTCTTCTATGAACAAGTTAGGGCATGAACCACAGCTGAAGTTTTAAGCATCAATAAACACATACTTGCAGAATTGTTTAAGAAAAACAAAACAAAACTTTACATCACAAAAATTTATTTTGCAATACATTCTATCAGAACTGTTCATTTTTCCAGTTTTGTAGAAAAAAAATAGATGTTCCAGCCACCATTTGCTGAATTAGTCTTTACCACCAAATCATTATATTACCCTGGAAAAAGATGAATGAATCTTACAATCAGACTAAATTTGTTTTTAAGAATCTAAGGAATAACTGTTTCTTCACAGCAGCAGCCAAAATAGGGTCCCAGCAGCATAACTTGACCATTTTATAAAGCTTTGAATAAACCAGTGATTTTACTACAAAAACAACAACAACACGGTCCCTTGAAAGAAAGGAGGGGTGGGCAGGCAGGCATCGATGCAAAATATGGAATGATTAGGTCAAATATGGCACTTACAAAAGAGTAGCTTATTCCAGCAAACCTTGACAGAAATATGGTTACTTCTGTCCAACTACAGGTTCAGAAAAAAGAAGCTGCTAAAAAAATTCCTTGTGAACACAAATCTGGACAACCTTTAGGAGTTATTTGTGCCTCGAAACAAGTGCATCTTTTGCAAATAAATGAACTGCACTAAGCAACTCTTGCTACAGAATATGTACATATATATTCCCTTTAAACATCTACAGTTGCATGTGCTGGTTCGTGTAATCAGTAGCTCTCAGGCTTCAAGCGGCCTCCATCTCCTTCACTTACAAAGCGCTTCCTTCCCCTAAAATTAAATATACAGTGTTTTCAGTGTCTCATAATTTTACTTGGGTGTTATTAACAGTGGGAGTTCTCCACTAATAAAAGCAACATTCTACAAGCAAAAAGCCATGTAGTTAAGTTAGTTCTGCTTGCTTTTATTACGTTAGCAAGAGAAAAGCTGATGCAATTTCCCACCTAAAAGCTCAGATCAAGAATGAAAAAGATGTAAAAGTCCTGTTCCTTCAAGTCTTAAGAAAAACTAGTTTGAAAGTCCAAAATGAGCAACAATTAGCACTTTCATCTGCAGTCAGTCAGAACTAGTTTTGTTTGAAAATCAATTAGTCTTACTTTGCAGAAATCTAAAAATAACCAAACAACATTCAATAACATGTTATGGAAAGTGAAGTGATTTAAAAACTACAGTTTCTTCTATTCACCATCCTCACAGAAGTGGGGGAAAATAAAGAGGAAATACAGCTTACGAGAAGTCTAGCAATCTATGTAACCCCGAGAGAAAAACAATACAACAAAATGAGCTGTGTAGTGATCTTCAAAGGGCATTTCGTTCTAAAGCACAGCTTCATATATAGATGACAATTTAGCATCCTTAAAAGTTTGGGTTGGAGGTTCCTAGCTATCAAGCCCAATTCTTGCTTCTAAGACAACCTGCACTGCAGTACAAAGAAAAAAAGGGAAACTGCCAACCTGAAATTGGTGAACTCAGATTAGCAAAGCCGTAAAGTCAGCAGTAAGTCTCTATCTCACACACACACTCAGCACAAGCACTCACTCTGTTAAATATCTACCTGGAAGGACAGAGATCTCTTAATGGTTTTGATATTATTCCTGCACTAAAGCATTCCTCCACAAACCGCTCAAGCACAGAGTATGAATGTGGCACATCAAGATTAATGTCTGGTATTTCACGGTAAATCCGTTCATAACCCTGCAGCAGAAGAATAAAGAGGAAATACTTAGCACTCATAATCAAAGGACACTTAAAATGATTCTATACAATTCCTAGTACTATCTCAATTTTTTACTTTAAAAATGTGCGTCTTTTGTATCTGTCAACACAGAGCCTGATCACCAGCTTCTGAAGCTGTATGATCAGTAAAAGGTCATGAGAGAGACCTCTGCTTCAGACCCTTCTAGGCAGCACAGAAAATAATAAGCCAGACAAACAAATAATCTTACATGGTAAAAGACAGGTCTGAATGCTCTTCCCCAATTTTAAATTAAAGAAAAAAAATGAAAACCCTCACTTTACCAAAATCTGATCAAGGATCCTTATATTCTCTAATTTAATTCTACAGCAGACATATATTTTCAGTAGTAAAACAAGGAAATCAGAGGATGCACTTACTCTTTTCATTTGGTCCATAGTAATGACAGCAGATCTCCAGAGGGATTTCAACAAATTGAGCATCATTTTAAAGTTTGTGTCTCCAGTTGATTCTAAAACCATCACAACTGCCTAAAATAAATATGTATGTATGTACATAAAACCAGATGAACTGAATAGTCAGTGAGAAATGGTGTAAAAGCTCTTATTTTATGTAAGAATGTGCTACAGTACAGAGAAGGAAACAACACAAAGTACAAGACAAAAAGGGAATGTGCTGTAGACAACTTTCCCCATCAATCAGAAAATAAAATAGTATAAAGGATATCCAATCAATTAGGATATTCTGCAGTTCTATAAATGTTCAGTTCTACAAATGTTGCCATTCAGACTGATTGTGGCAATCACTCTATATAATAAAGAAACACAAATGTAAAACTGATTAAAAAAAAAACGAAGCAAAGGGAAACAGGAGAAATGCCTTTTGAATGAACCATTAACATGTACTATTTTCCCTCAAATTTAAGTAAGGTACTAAACTTATTTAAGCTTAGAGAAAATCACTGAATTATTGAAGGAAGCTACTTCTTTAAAGGAAAGTAACAATCTAGTGTAAAAAAATACAGACTATGTAACCAAGGCTGTGTGAGAAGCATTTAAATGTTCATACTCACAACAGATACAGTGCTACTACCAAAGGGGAAATATCTCAGCATGGCTTCTTATTGCCTGTTGTAATTACTTATGTCATCCATACACAAGGCAAGTATTAATTCTGCTTACTTCATAAACAAGTTCATGGTGAAAATGGGGCACTTCTAACTCCTGAAGACAACGTTCTGCTTCAGAAACATCACCAGAAAGAAGGTACTCTTTTAACAGCATATCAATCTAATAGATCAAAATCACACAACTATATTAGACTACACATTTTAAAATGTCTACTTCTTTTGTAGGAGCAAAAATTTACATTTAAATTTCCATTTCAAATGTAAAGTGACTGCTTACAGAACATCTCTTTAATTAATTTATGATCCCACTTGTTAACAAGCAGGAAAGCAAGTAAATATATACATACATACATACATACATACATACATATATAAAATACATTAGATTACGTGCTTCGACATAAATATATTCTTCACAGGATTATGGCACAAGTTGTATTATAGACTAATATAGATTAATACAGGAAACAAAACTGTAAGCGGTGTATTATTGAGAAACTATTTATTGGGACATTAGTTTGATAAAATGTTTATCAACTCATTAATCTATTAATCTCTATACAAGTGTAAAATATGTGTGAGTTACAATACACACACACACACACATATATATATATAATTTTAAGTTTTATCTCGATTCTAAGCCTTTGGAGTTACTTGATATGCAATAATAAATTGGTTATAGAAGTTTTCTAAATAAGTAAGACTTGTATAAAAGAACTTGTAAACTCAAGTGCTTACTTAGGAAGGATTGCAACAAGAGTTCTTTGGGTATTATATATATATATTTTAGTGTGTGTGTGTGTATGTATTAGGATATGTTTAACAGTTAACGAAATGAGTAGACTAACAAACAAGTGAACCCAGAAATATGGACACAAGGTTATTGTTTGTTTGGTTTTTGGTTTTTTTTCCTCTTTCTTTTGGTTACATGTGAATGTGTGTCTATATATATATATATACAGGTGTATATTATGTGTGTGTGTGTATATATATACACATATACAAAAAATACACATATTTGTTATGTTTAATAAAAAATATAATTAAAAATGTGAAGTGATAAAAACTCAGAAAAATACAATGGAAAATAAGTGCAAAGCAAACATTCTACCAATATGTAATAAGAACAGGTTGCTTACCTGTAACTGTGGTTCTTCGAGTGGTCATCTGTGCCATCATACACTAGGAGCTTTAGCGCCTGCGCGGTAGCGTTCGGAAACTTCTAGAGCTTGTTCGCTTGGCGGGAACCCCTCCCCCACGCCGGTACTGCGCATGCTCCTCCCGCCGAGCAACGGTCTCTCCTCAGTTCTGTCGTCCGCCGTAGAACCTACAGGGACCTGAGAAAGAGGGGAGGAAGGGCGGGTGTGTATGATGGCACAGATGACCACTCGAAAACCACAGTTACAGGTAAGCAACCTGTTCTTCTTCTTCGTGGTCTCTGTGCCTTCATACACTAGGAGACTGTGTAGCTTACCGGTCGGACGGCGGGTCAGGTCCTACAGCACGGAAGCCTCACGTCCAAACCGGGCATCTCTGTGCGACCGGCAGTCGAGCCTGTAGTGGCGCACGAAGGTCGATGGTTGGGACCAGGTCGCCACACGGCAGAGTTCATGCAGGTCAACTCCTCGCAGGAGGGCCGCAGAAGTAGCCACAGCTCTGGTGGAGTGGGCTCGAAGCAGGACTGGCGGAGGCTTCCTCGCGAGCTCATACGCCAGTTCAATAGTCCTCACCACCCACTTGGAGAAGCGCTGGGTGGACACTTTAGGCCCCTCCGACGTCGCCCATAGCAAACAAAGAGATGCGGCGTCTGTCGGAAGGAAGCAGTCCTGTCCTTGTAGAAAGCCAATGCCCGACGCACGTCCAGGGAGTGGAGGGACCGCTCCAACGGTGTCGTCGGGTCGGGAAGAAGGCAGGCAGGATGATGTCCTGGTTGAGATGGAAACTGGACACCACCTTTGGCAGGAACGAGATGTCAGGTCTCAGGACCACCTTGTCCCTGTGGAAGACCGTGAAGGGCTCATCGGAACGAAGAGCTGTGATCTCACCCGCTCGCCTCGCTGAGGTCACCGCTACCAGGAAGGCAGTTTTCATTGTCAGGAGCCTGTCATCCGAGGTCGCCATTGGCTCGAAGGGCGGCTTCGTCAGCTGCGAGAGCACCAGCGAGAGGGACCACGGCGGTAGCGGCGGCGATACCGGTGGGTAGAGATGATGAAGTCCTTTCAGGAACCGCTTAACGGTATCGTTCCTGAAGAAGGCCGAGGCAGCAGATCGTGGCGGTTGGTATGCCACGATCGCGGAGAGATACACCTTCAGGGATGGAAACGCCAGGCCCTGTTGCCGGAGGTGCAGGAGGAAGTGCAGGACGGTTGAGAGCCCGCGGGCGATACCGGCTCACTCCTCTCGTTAGCGAAGGTCAGGAAGCGTCGCCACTTGTATTGATAGTTGCGACGGGTGGATTCCTTCCTGGCCGCGACGAGGACGGTACCGAGCACGGACGTCTAGTGCGATATCCTCCAGGCATGGAGGGCCAGGCGTGGCAGGTCCGGATGGAGGACTCGGCCGCCGGAGTGGGAGAGCAGGTCCGGTGCCGGTGGCAACCGGAGCAGGTCGTCTCGCGCGGCTTGTAGCAGGGGTGCGAACCAATGTTGCCTCGGCCAGTACGGGGCTACCAGGATCGCGTCGGCTCGGTCGGCGAGGATCTTCGATATCGTCCGGCCGAGCAGCGGGAACGGCGGGAACGCGTAGAGGAGTTCCCCGGTCCACGGAAACTGGAAAGCGTCCCCGATGGAGGCACGATCGTGGCCCGCTCTGGAACAGAATCGGCGACACTTCGCGTTTTCCCTGGTCGCGAAGAGGTCGATCGATGGTTCGCCCCAGCGGTCCCGAATCAGTCTGAACGCCTCTCCGGAGAGAGACCATTCGTGATGGGATGAGGTGTCCCTGCTGAGGGCGTCTGCCGTGGTGTTCTCCTGCCCGGCCAGGTGAACCGCCAGGGGATGCGGGGCAGGCGAATGCACCATTCCCACAGGTCGAGCGCGAGGGACAGGGTCGTGGAATGAGTCCCACCTTGTCTGTTGATGACAGACGGCGGTGGTGTTGTCCGTCAGAATAGGACCGTGGCCCCGCCAGGGCATGGCGGAACGCCCGTAGGGCTTTCCAGACGGCGAGCAGCTCCAGCGCGTTGATATGGAGAGCGGTCTCGTCGTCGGTCCATCTTCGCGGACTCTGAGATCGCCGCAGTGGGCACCCCATCCATAAGGGAGGCGTCGGTCGTTCCGTCACCTTCGGTTCGGCTTGGAAAGGCATCCCTGACATAGATTCGTCGCGACTGCCACCATCGGAGGGATAACGGCGTTCCCGGCAGCTGCAGTCGGAGTGTCTGTTCGTCTCGCAGGGGGGGGAATCCGGGGCGAACCCGTGTTGAAGAGGTCTTGCTCTCAGCCTGGCGAGATATGTCCACGGGGTCGCAGCCCTGTGCCCAAGAGCTGCTGGGCGCTTCTCGCAGATAACGTCGGGCCTACGAGCGTGAGCGGCGGCCCGGATAAGGTTTTGTCGAGACTTGGTAGGTCGCCCCGGCGGAGGTCGGTCGAGCGTCGCCCCGATGGGCCAAGTCCTCGCCCCTCGAGGTGGGACTTCTTTGGATTTACTCGTAGACCAAGGCGGGTCAGGAGTGACAACGTCATGTGGACGTCGTGGTAAAGTCTCTGTTTCAGGACGCCACCAACAGCCAATCGTCGAGGTAGGGGAAGACGGGAAACGCCCTTCGTCCGCAGGTAGGATCCACCGGGGCCATGCACTTGGTGAAGACCCTTGGGGATAAAGTCCGAACGGCAGCACCTTGTACTGGTAACAGGTTCGTCGACTCGAAGCGGAGGTCCCTCTTGCTGCGGGCGAATGGCGATATGGAAGTATGCGTTTGGGGAAAGATGGGGGGCAAACCGTCCCCTCGATGTAGGAAGGGTAGGATCGACGGTATCGTGCCATCTTGAACCTTTTGGGGCGGATGTAGTAGTTCACCCCTCTGAGGTCTAGGATCGGCCGGAGGGGGCCGTGCTTTTGGAGTGAAATCCCCGGAGAAGAACCGGTGGTCTTTGGGCCCCTTGCGGGAGCTGCTCGATCGCCCCTTTTTGGAGGAGGGATTGGATCTCTTCCCCGGAGGGGCCCGGGCTCGACGGCGTGGAGATAAAAGCCGCGAGGAGGAAAAAGGGAAAATCGATGGCGTAGCCAAGACGGACGATGGAAAGCCCCCAAAGTCCGTAGTGACATACTGCCACTCCGCTAGGTGTCGAGCGGGGTCGGTCGGTCTCCGAGCGCTGATGGTAGGCTAAAGTGGGTTTGGTGGGTCCTGCCAGGCACGTCAAAACCGAACTTTGTCTCGAGGGGGTTTTTTGACGAAGGCGGGCGCCGCCTAATCGTGCGTCTGGCCGATGAGCCGGGGGCGGTCTCGACTTCCAGACTGGGCCGAACGCTGGAACGCGAGGGGGAAATCGTCCCCAGGATGGGCGGAAGGTGGGGGCCCCTGCGGGCGTGCGTGGCCGGCTGCAGCCCGATTTTTTTTGCGGTCAGTCTCGCCTTGACGGATTTCCAAAGCTTCGTCTTACAAATTTAATAGACCTTCACCGTCGAAGGGGAGATCTTCAATCCTCCTTCTGGTGTCCTCCTGGATGTCGGCCGGTCGCAGCCAAGCATGGGGGGGAGGCCGGATCCCCCCATGCCCGGGAGGCGATCCCACTGCGTGCCGGGAGGGGGCCATTGGTGCCGAGCGATGGAGATAGCCTATTGAAGATCACGGAGGGGGCTTCGGATTCCTCCGGTACCGTTTCCCCATCGCTGGTTGCAGGCGATCGAGCACTTTCTTCAGGTATCCGCGAGGCAAGCCTAGTTTTGGACAGCCTGATCTGCAAGGAGGCAGCTGAATAGAACCTCCTTGCGTGGCGTCCAACTTCCTCCCCCTCTTTGTCCGGCGGGGTGGTGTTTTCCTGCCGGAGCCCTTCGTCTGCGGGGACTCGACGACCACAGATTTCGGTCCCAGGTGATTAAATAGATAACCGGCGTTATCCTTCTGCACCCTGTAGAGGTGTTCTAACCGCTCGGTTCGGCTGGCCGGGGCCGGTCTATCCCAGGCGGCCTTCCCCATTTGGGATCCCCGGGGCAGGAGAGGCACGGGGCCGTGGAAGGTCGTTTCTCCTCGAAAACGGAGAAGGCTGGATCGTCATCCTCCGGCTCTGTCGGCGATCTTAAGGCCGAGGGTAGTGGCCATGCGGAGCAGCATCGAAAAACTTGGCGTCCTTGGAGCAGAATCGGGGATCGGGCCCCAAATCCCAAGGAGGGGGGCCCCTGGGAGGCCGCCTCGACACCTCAGACTCCGCACTCGAGTCGTCACTCCGAGCTCGGTGAGTCCTCTCGCCGCTCGCTTCCGGCTCCTTCGTAGTCGCCGCGGGTTTCCTTTCCTAGGCTTCTCCGCAGCCGGGGCGGTGGTAGCAGCGCGCCCCGCTTGGGATGGCTGACCACTGACTTCACCCTCTTGGGGGGACCGGGGTAGTCTGGCAGGCTGACGTCGTCGTAGCCCGCTCAGTCACCACCGACTCCGTAGGGCGCGTCGCCGTTGCCGTGCCCCTAGGAGGTGGCGATATCCCCCGATACCGTGGTGAAGGCTCCCTCGCCCTATGATATCGAGGGGAGGGAGAGCGGCTGAGGACGCTCGACGGAGATCGGCTTCGGCGTCGACGGTCCCGGGCCCCGTCCCCCTAGGCGAGCGCGATTCGCGCTGTCGACGAGGTGACCGGGACCTCCGGAAGGTCTCCCAGCGACTCGGGGGCCCGATGGTACCGATCCGGTACGATGGCGAAACGACCGATAGGAGGCCGGGGCCCCTCTCCATTCAGATTCCCTCGCGTACCTGGCCACGTGGACGCCGAGGTGTATCTGGAGGCAGACGAGCGAGGTTGTTCCTCTTTTTCTCCCTCGGAGGCGGCGAGGCCACCGGACGCTCGGAAGAGCGGGACCGGGACCTGAAGGAGGTCGAACGGCCCCCCGGAGAAGCAGAGGGCTCTCTCTGCTGCAGGTCGGCCGCCTGCGACGGCTGGGGCGGTGGCGCTCCTCCACCAGGGTTGGAGGGTCTGCCACAGGCGAGTCCGGGCGCTGTTGGGGAACGTCCTCGATCTCATCCTCCGAGAGGTCGACGGACTCGCCTCGCCCTTTTGGGAAAGGGTGCTGAGTAGGAGGAGGAGTAGGAGGTTGAGCGTCCCCCGCCGGGGAGCGCTTTTTTCCTTCTTCTTCTTCTTCTTCTCCTTCTCCTTGCCCTTGCCTCCGTCCGGAGCAGGGCGCTTTTTTTCAGGCGTCTCCGTAAGGGGACCTAGCCTTCCTCGCCGTCGAGGATCCTTTCGCTACTTTGGGAGCCGCCGACAGCTTCGGGATCCTCGGTAAGCCGGGTCGGCGTTTCGCCGGTCCGAGCCCGATACCGACGAGGTGGGGGCGGCGCCGCCGTCCGTCGATGGCGTGGTCGTCTTCTTGTCGGCCATCTTGGGTGGAGGGTTTGTCTATCGCCCGCAGAGACTGTTCCCAACAATAAGATTTGAGTCTCGCGGGGCGGTTGCGAAGGTTTTGGGGGGTTTCCCCAAATTGGGGAATCCGGATGTTTTGGGTCGCCCAAAAAAGAGACACTCCTTATGGCCGTCGTTAGGGCAACCTTTCGGCCGCAGAACACACACTTCTTAAAGAGCGCGGCATAAGACGAAGAAACGCCAAACCCGAAAACCAAAAAAAGGGAAACCCGAAGGGGGAGTCCAAAAAGGGGGTCAAAGACAGTCCGAAAGTCCGTAAAAACCCTGAAAAAACAGCAAGCCAAGCACGACGTGAGAGGAACAAACTAAAAACCTCCGTACGCGGCGGCGGACGGGCTGGGGGACCGTTGCTCGGCGGGAGGGCATCCAGTACCGGGGTGGGGGGGGGGTTCCCCCCAAGCGAACAAGCTCAAAGTTTTCCCAACGCTACCGCGCAGGCGCTAAAGCTCCTAGTGTATGAAGGCACAGAGACCACGAAGAAACATTCATACATAATGTCTATCAATATGTAATAAATTTCATACATAATCCCTACCTTCAAAAGGAGTTAATTCCTATAAACTGGTAATGGAGATTTTTATTTTTTTTTTTTTTCCTGAAACCCTCCTTCCCCAAAGGTGGTTGATAATGTGGGAACAAACAAATACCAATTTGTGTTTTACATAGGGATGCATTGAAATTCTCCAGTTACAGCATTTTATTACAACTTTTAGAAGTATCACTGGCACAATGACAACAGTAAGTATAATGTTTTATACACCAACATCACTCACAAAAGAACTATAAACTAGATTTATATGGTACAAAATATATGCTATAGAGATTTACATGTATTTCATATCATATAAAAATATGTTTATAAAAACATGTGCACACCTGATACACTGTATTTAGGTGCTCTTGCCCAATACTTTCGATTTAGTCTTGCAGAAACTCCAAATTCTAAGGCAAAGGTCTTTTCCAAACTTGTTGTCCAAGATCCTGTATCCATAAATCATAGCCCTCTCCTGGCCCCATCGCTATCTTTTCTTTCCTAGGTCTTTGTTGGACTACCAAGCCCCATAGAAGCAGTCATCTTCATAGAAGCAAGCATCTTCATCTTTACTGGCAACAGTAAGGACCTTCTAATGCAAACCTTGGCAAGCTGCTCTCCACCACTCTAGAGAGCATCCTAGGAGGTTTGTGTCCCCTTTGTCTATGTTGCTCTCTCTGGTGGTGGCAGCAGAAGGAAATTTATTCTGCCTTCTTCCTTTCCTCCCAGACATACGGCAGACATCACAGAGCCCCTGCTGCCACTACCAGCAACAAAATTATCCAAGACAGTAAGATAACTAGGCCCAACAGAATTTTCTAGAATGAGTGCAGAAGAAAGGTGGCAAGTTTGTGCTTCGGGGAAACTTGGTGGGGAAATGGTTTGGTTCCACTCGGATCAGAAAACATGAACTACAGAGAAAAAGTAGTAGCTAGTCTGAATAGCAAGGCAACTTGCTTGCAGCTCTCTTCCCACCAGCACTCTACAGATGACCGGACCCATCAATACCACTGTGAGAACATGTAAAGAGAGCAGTCAGTATCTGCTCCTTGCAGAAGTAGTCACCACTCTCTCCTCTTGCTTGCTTTCTGTTTTTCTTTGGATGGCACAGCAAAGAATTGGGCTTAGTGGTGGTACATAAAGGGAGCAAGTGAGAAATTATCACCAATGCCCTTTGCAGGTGATGCCTCCAATTTCACCATTGGCTGTCTGGATATTAGAGCAGGAACAATCTGACATTCAGAGGATGGAAGATGGGATACCCAGAGTCAGATTAACAGGGCCCACTGTAACCTTTAGCCAGATTTGTTGAATAGAAACATTATAGAAGAAACATTAACTATTACATTTGAATCAATTACCTCTTTAACAAGATGTTTGACAGACTGTCTCCCACCTCCTGATCCCCAAACATTGTCTATACGTTTCCCACCTTTGGTCATACTTAGCAATACTGTAGCTCGATCCAAGGCAGCCCTAGGAAGGGAATATATAAAAATGTTATTAGCATATAGAGGCAGACACCTTCAAGTACTTCAAAATTCACCATAACTGATCTTTTGAAGCTACAAGGCTGATTAAGCATTAAATTAAACCATACTTAAATGTAATAATGAACTGAGCCTTCCCTTCAACATGCATACCTCTCCCTCCTCCAGCACAACAGAGTCCAGAAGCTTTTATGTCAGCTGTTGATTAGCTGCAGCTTGCTGTATCATACAAATCCATCTGAATTATTTTAACGGTGGTAAGTGGGAATAAGTAGATTTCAAACCACAGGTCTAAATCTAATGTTCTCTTATTAGAACTTTCAGAACTAACCCTTTATTTTTCAGCTCCCTGTGCCACCCAAAAACCAATCCCAGAGGGTTCCCCCACTTCTCCAGGGGCTATTTCAGCAGCTAATGGGGAGCTGCAGTAGGGGAGAGGAACCTCCTGGTTCTTACGATTACGCTGTTCCTTGAAGCAGAAACTCCTTCTTTGATCTTCCCCAGTGTTTATGATACTGGCTTGTTTTTATTAAGGAAAGATAAGCCATATTTTACAATTCTGATACAGTAAACTATGGTAAACTACAACAAAAGCAGAAGATTTTAGTCTTTCTGCATTCATACCAGAGAAGAAGGAAACACATGAGGTTAAGATCAGCTAATTCTTGTAATGTTAACACTAACTTATGGTTGAGCATTATTTCCAAACATAACTACAGTACAGAAATATGCATTCCATGTGAAATACATACTTCATACACAAAAATGAGTACTGTAACTAACACAATGCAATGTTTACTCTGGAGTAAGCCCCACTGTATTCCATAGAACTTGCTTTCCAAGATATATGTTTAGAATTGTTCCTTAAATGGCCTAATATTTACAAGAGCTAAATGCCACATTCAATATTAACTTGTACAAGTTTTATAGATACTTTACTACTAATAATAAAAAATACAAATTATTGTTCATACATGTCAAAGCTTACACAATGAAAACAGTCATGTAAATTCCTTAAAAGTGAGTCCAAAACTCAAGACAGCTTACAAAACTCAAAAGAGATACAGATAAATACACAAAACAATATGAATAATATAAATGATGATGATATGCTATCATTTATTTGAACCTAGTAACATCATCTCAGATATCAATTAAATTGCTTGCTTTCAAGAGGACAAGCCTTCATACAGGAATTCTGGTTAAAAACAGACTGGCATACCTCTTATCTGTTTTGTTTGTTTGTTTGGCAAAATAGCCCTGCTGATTAAAAATCAACAGAATATCCCATCTCTAATTTTATGCCAATATTTGAAATAGTCATCATATTACCCACCCAAAACTCTGGTAGCTCAAAATTTTATAATGTTGCAAATATCAAAGCAGGTGAACATCCAAGCTATTATTTCTATACTTCATTTGTCTAAGTTTAATGCTTTTTTCTGAAATCTGTACCTTTACCCATTACTAAAAGTGGAAAAAGATTCCATACACACTATTTTGTGGGGACATTATCTTTATAACTGTTCACAACAGGATTTCTATAAAACCTGGTTACTGCTTTATTTTAATTTTAAAAACACATCTAGGTATACCTTGTTTATTTGGCAATGGTGACAAAAGTTGAAAAAAAATTATGTGAATCAGGTTTAACTATGCTGGGCAATAAACTTACCGAGCATGGACACAGTCCACTGTGCCTCTGTATCCATCTATGTAACTACTGCACAGAATCCCATCTCCAACTGCTCTTGCAATAAATTGACCCACCAACTGTCATGGAAAAGAAATGTGTTTTTACAGAATGAATTTGAGATGGTCAGGGCTGGATTTCTTCTCTTTCTTACTTTCTTTTATTATATTACCACACAAAACAACGGTACACCAATAAAGTGGAAAAGATGTACAGTACAGGTACAGCCATCATCTCTATCCACTATCTCTGTCACTAAAACATGAATGAGGATATGCATTCCTAGCTAGATTATTTCCCGGTTCACTTCAAGTAAGAAGAAATGGTACAATATGGCTATTGTTATTGGTATAACCACAGTTGTTGTTGTTGTTGCTGTGTGCCTTTAAATCTTTTCTGACGTACGGCAACCCTACGGCGAACCTATCGCATGGCTTTCTGGTGCTGAGTGTCTGTGACATGTCCAAGATCACCCAGTGGCTTTCCATAGTTGAGTGGTGAATCGAACCCTGGTCTCCAGGGTCATAGTCCAACACTCAAACCACTACATCATGCTGGCTATCTGATCATTGGCAGGAAAAACAAATATCATTTCAGTTATTAAATCACTAGACAATATGAAGCAAGCCACTTTCCTTCACCCTCAGTCCAGCCCTGCCAACAATTTCAAAATCATGGGAAAAGCCTGTTGTTGTTCTTGGTTTTTTAATTTTTTTTTCTTGAAAATGTGCAATTTTTTCACATTGAAAAATATGAAAAATTGAAAATGTGCAAAATTAGCATTCTTTACATATTAAAAGTCCTTTTGTAACTTTAGGATCATAAAATGTATTAGGTATAGCTTGGCCTGACATAAAAATATCATGCTTGACAGATTAAAGGTATAGAAAAATAATTTCAGATTGAATTTATTTTTGAAAATTTTATTGTTACAAATGAAGCTACAAGGTCCTGTAGCATGTGCAACACCTGAACAATAAGGAACTTTCATTTTCCCAGTTTATGAGGAATAGGCAAAATAATAATAATAGTAATAAAAAGGTCATCAGTAAAACAAAGGAAATTATGATATCTCCTTTACTCCTCCATAGTACCAAGCAGACACAAAGGACTCACTCTCACAAAGAGAAATGAGAAAAGGAAAGCAAAATGAGAAATTGTACTGGTGTATTGTCATACATAAGTCTTACATAAAGGTCTACATGCAACACAGTTTTTAGAAAAAAAATGTCAAGGGAAATAATTACATGAACACCCTGTCATAAATATTTTATTAACTGTTCTGAAAGAAAATATTCCATACTCCATTTTTCAGTTGTTCAGAAGGAAAAAGCTCCCAATACTGACTTTGTTTCATTTATAAGCAACATAATTTTTAATTAGACCCTTACAAAGCAAGAAATAAATACTGGTTTTCAAAGCACAGATAACGGTGCATTTCTATAAATTGCCTTTAAATTTATATATATTTTTAAAAATAAGAGTCTTTTAATAATTTGATTTTACGTTACACAGAATTTTGAGAAAAGAGAATTTCAGTTTTCATTAACTTTTTGTAATATAATACCTCATAGTATAAAATGCCTCACAAGTCCATGTGATAGCAGAGTAGGGAAACATTAACATGCTGGTGTTCACAATTTTGCATACATGAATTGTTGAGCCAATTACACAGGGATAAGAATGTGGAAAATAAAGATATATTGGCACAATATATAATACTACAATAAATTTGGTGATAAGAAGTAAAATTAGGCAAAGAGTGGGATACCGTGTATGCTGGATTACACTATGCAACACTGAAATTTGCACTATGAAACTACACAAAAATTTAGATGTTTTATCCATTTTAAGTACCAAAATCCTAGATAAAGTTGAGTGCATTATTATGCCATTTAGCACTTTTCATTAATGTGAGCAACAGGGGTGCCACAGAAACAACCTGTAGCAATAGATAAACAAACCTGTGGTGCTCTGGGACTATCCAGTACTAACTCTGGTAGGTCACTAAGAAGCCAGTCAAATGATTTTTCCACATCTTGTCTGCTGACTACTGTCCCATATAAGTCTGCAAGGAGTTTAGAGGTCATCTCTCTGTGACTAGCCTTCCCTTCCAATGCCAATGACACAGCCAGCATTGGTACACTGTACTTCATTTCCCCAAGACTGAGATCTTTCAGCATCTCCTAGAAATGAGAAAAGTAAGACATCTGTTTAGTTTATTTTAGTTCAAACGTTGAGATCGGCATGTCCTATACAGAGATGGGGAGGAGATAAGGAAGAAAGGATGCCTCTCTTATTGGACGAGTATTGCTTTTCCAAGCCAAATCAATTCCACAGATGTAGGACGCTACATCCTAACTAGAGCAGGCCCACTAAAGCAATGGGACTTAAATGTTGAATTACTAAGTCCCTGTTATTTCAGTGGGTTTACTCAAGTTAGAACTATTTGGTTTAGCCCATTGACTACTGGTATGTGTATTTTTGCCCAGAACTCTGTGGAAACTCATACAACAGGGGATAGATATTCAATTTAAACATCTGACTTGAAGGAAGGCAGAGGTTCTAGCATGGTCAGCCAATAAAATATTCTATTTTAACATATCATAACCTGTATGAAAATTATTTCATCTTTCATGTGATCGATGTTAGATAATCTAATAAATCCTTTCTTTATATTAGTAATTATTACAAAAACTTACATTAAAAAGATTATGTTTATGGTCCTAGGTACATCTTCTCCAGAATCTTTCTAAATGTTATTAATCACTGTAGAAATGCAAACCAAGAGACATACCACAACTTCATTAGTATCCCCATGTTCAAAATATTCCTGGATTATTGGTGTCAGTGTTTTCTCAAATGCTCTTTCATCCAAAGGCAGAACGACAGTTTCATAGACACAGTTATCCTGTTTAAAATGGAAGTATAATAAATTACAAAATGAAACAAGAATCCATCTTGTGGAGATTAAAAGCAATGCGCTCACTGAATATTATTCCACTGAAATTAACAGACTTTCCAAATATTATTCCTTTAATAGGTTTCCACCTTTGCATCTATCCATCAATTGTTCCTACTTGAACTATCAACTTCCCTGTTCCTGTTGCTGTCTCATGATCACAGCAATGGCGAGAGCCCAGGTGTCTGTCTGGAACCAACAACATCACCAGGGATAAGAAATAGGTGCAGTCACCAAAGTGTTGCCCTGTGTAACATAACATGTTATCCTGGACACACATTGGTGTCAGTGTACTTACCTAATACTGAAAAACATTCTTTTAAGAGACAGCACATACATACAATCCTCACATGAGAGCCCTGTGCAGAACTTAAGCCAACCGCGTAAATTCTGAAAAGCAAGGGAAAACATCTTATAAATATAGCTCTCTACCGCTGAGTATCTTCTTACCTGGTCATCATCATAGTTGGGATCTTTAATATCCACTTCATCCAAATCGTACACTTGTCCAGGTGGTCCCCACACACCTTTGCCTCCTGCACCACCTGAAAAGAAAAAAATAAAATAAAGAGCAAATATTGAAGTCAGACTACAAGTTTTGGTTTGTTAATTCAAATATTGCAAAGAACCCCGGTTCTCAAATGTTGACAAAAGACAAATTGCAAAGCTGATCATTTCAGTATCACCTCAGAGAGGGAGCAGATTATTATTTTAATCAAACTAATTAAAGCATCTGTCTTATTTAATAAAGTGTTCATGTTAAAATTTTGAACCTTAAGATTATTTCAGAAAGTTCTACTATACTATAGTACTACACTATAGTACACAGAACTACACTATAGTACTCTTCAGATCACATCTGGCCTTTCCTTTTACTGCCATCAAATAAATGTAACAGAAACAGAAGTATCAAGAAATGCAGGCTGAAAAAGTAAAATTAATATCTATAGAACTATACCTACTGGTCAATCTAAAAATCTTCTAAAAGATTAGTTCTGTTTGCCATTAGATCAGAATGCACCAACCTTTCTTTGGTAAGCCCCTTCCCTTTCCTGAACGAGATCGTCTGTCCAAATATTTTCCCTTTGGGCTTGTTGGCGCAGTGACTCCACTTTTTGGTGGTTCTCCATTATCGCTCACTGAGTCACCTCTTCCAGAGTCTCTAGAGGAATTTTTTCTTAGCCTTCTCTTTGCTCTGGCATTGATTTTAGCATCATTAATAGATGATGCAGGGATCCAGTTACCATTGATTTCAGTTTTTATTTCCTCAGTCCCACCATTTTCATCATCACCAGAAAATGGAGTATCACTCAAATTATCCAATTCTCAAAAACAAAAAGACAAAATAATCCCATTGACACATGAAGCACTTTTGACATAGATAACATAAATTTCACAATGTCATTCCACGCAGTTTGCAAACACAAACTCAGTTGATATGCTTTTAACAATAGCTGAAACACTTCCACTTCTAAAAGTGACAAAGGCTAATGGGGGTGCAAAAGATAAAGCAAGAAAGGAGGCAAGGATGGCTAGGAAAGTAATTGACAAAACCTGCCATCATAGTATGATCATAAAGAGAATATTTGTGCCTAAGTCAGTGCTTTCCCCATATTTTGAAGTCATACCAAAAACAGCAATACAAATATTATTTAATATGTCTTTGTATTTTGTATGAGAGTTTTACATTTTGAAGGAGAAAGAAAAGACCTGTCAAAGGTATGGCATGAATCTTAGGTTATAAGTAAACCAAATTTCAACCTACATAAGTTCTGAATTATGTAACTTCATCAGATATTAACAATGCCCAGAATTCAGGATCCTTACAGATGCGTAACTTCAGGTCCCTACATACTCACAACTGTGACCCTGCTGCCACAATCTTAACTGCCCTTCTCCACATCTATTTTACCAAGCACCTTAACTGCTAGCAGAATGGACCCCTTTCTTTCCACACAGCTGATGCCCAGTACAGTAGTTTTTAAGGTCAGGCTGGAAGATGCTACTTAGCTATACAACTAAGTAACTAAGTAGAATTCCAGCCATTATTGATAAATCAGTACTAACTTTGCCGTACTTCTATGAAGAGACCAGTAAAAGCTCATGCTTGGCTACAAAGCCCTGCCATAACCTATGGGCTGTGGGGTATATACATTTTTAATAAATAAATTAGTATTCATATATGTTGCCTTGTTATAAAAGTCACCCTCCTTGAAGAACATTGATTTTGCTAAGAACACAATTTTTAAAAAAAATTAAAATATTTCAACCTCCAAGCAATAAGACAGAATTCACAGAATTCAACTTTGACCCTGTATCTAATATATGCGTGTGTGTGTGTGTATAGCACATAACTCTGTGCACTTGAACATATTGTGTGATACCGTAAAGTGAAACATCAAACAATTACCAATTCAGGATCTGAATAAAAATTATAGACTTATTTATTGTTACAGAAATTCCAATTAATGTATGGTTGTAAACTGTTCACAGTTAGTGGTCCAACAGAGTTAAGTAATCTTTTTCACTCCTTTGCTTTTCAACCTCAGTAAAATAATTTTATTGCCTTTTTAGTCAACTTCTTCTATCTGTTGCTTATAAAAATCTCATGATACCGTAACAATGGCTTCTACTTGGTCATGTACCATTTAAAACTTATCAAGTGTTATCAACTCAACCATATACACAAATAGACTTTATCTGAGCACCGGGCACCATCAGGAACATGTATCACTAGCATGGAATATTAATGTGACAAGGAGCTTTTAATGGTATGTTCTTTCCATGTGAGAGAGCCAGCTTAATGCAATGGGTTGAGCACTGGACTACAACTCTGGAAACCAAGTTTTGAGTCCCTGCTTGATCACAGAAACCCACTGGGCAACCTTAAGCAAGTCACGCTCCCTCAGTATCTGTCTGAGGAAGGCAAAGGCAAATTGCTCTTTGAACAAATCTCGCCAAGACATTCCCGTGACAGTTCTCCTTAGGGTCAACATAAGTCAGAAATGATTTGAGGGCACCTAATAGCAACCACCTTCCATGTGAAGCAACTATCATGAAGAAATGTAATATACAATATGGTAAACAAAACCAATGAAATTGAGATGGAATTGCTAAAGGACCATGTCCTTTAAGTTAAAACATTTCTTACCTGTAGAATTGATGTTGTCCATCGGCTCATTTTCAGCTTCCATTGTAAGTCAACCTATCGGAGCTGAATTTACTATCAAATAAGCTTTAAGGGATCTTTTTCTTTCAGCCTTAAACTGAGAAGAAGGAAATAATTAAGAACATTTTAGTGCAATTCTCTTAAGAAAATCATGCACTATACCTCAGTTAACACTCTTACAGTCACACTCCTTTTTACAAGTCTTTGGGTGCCTGTCCAGCCCCAATATTTCCTCACGCTGTTACTAGTGGGAAGGTTTTTAATGGCATCAGCATTGGGAGGATGGTTGAAAAAACACAGACTTTTGGTGTTGGATTGCAGGAGCACATCTGCACTAAACAATGAAACAAAGCTTAAGCCAGGAAAGAATGGGATTTTACTCTAACTAATCCTATGTAGTTGCCTAAAACAGACAAAGTAAGAACCCCTTACTGAATATGTGTGTGAACAGCAAAACAGAGAGAAAAGAGGATAGCAGATAAGCATTCCTCACCAGCTATCTCCAGTATGTTAAATAAAAGCACAGATTTGTAAGTTTGGCCACCAAAATGGAAACCATAAGAGAAGTACAGGCTGCTAAAAGAAATGTCATACTAGGATGCATTTTGGATGAAGCCTTCAAATGTTCTCCAGAAAGTTCAAAATTGTTTTGTTTACTTATGCAAGGCTTACTTCACATGGTTGCTTCATTTCACGTGTGCATATTAAGTTTTGAATATAAAGTGTGCCGAAGCATGTTGGACTATTCTTCTTTTATGGTATAGGAAACCAACCCTATTCTTTCTGCCTTTGGTACTAAATTTTCTGCTAAAGTAGTAATATCAAGAGTGATGTCTACTTCATTAACTGAGGTATACTTGTATTAATGTCTTTGATAAAGCTGTAACAAACTGTAATGAAAACAACAGTGAACAGTCTAGTAACCTTTTAAAGACTAACAAGTTTCACATGGCATAAGGTCTCATAAATGCAACCCAGTTCATCTGATGGATGAATATTAATTCTGAAGCAAATTTGATATTTTTTCAAGAGTTGGCCAGATGAAATCAAGTTATTCCATCCCCTGCTTCAAAGGATAAATTGTTTCATCTCATGCCTACTATCTTTTTACAATTAAAACTGGTAACATCTTTCATACAAGAGTAAGACTGTGAAGTTGTCCGCTATTACTCCATTTTGAAAGAAAGTTCACAGAAAGTTGCTGGTTCAAGTCAGTCCAGCACATTCAGGCCTAAGGTAAATGGTGAACTAAAATCAATACTAACATCAATGCCCATATTTCCACTCAGCAGAAATGTCTAATGTTTTATTCCATAACAGTATCATTAAAAAGTTAAAATTACTTCACTCCTTTATTCTTAGTGATGTGTATTTTAAATATCATATTTCATTCTATTTATGCTTCAGTCAGAAGGAAACCAGACAACTAACCCTTCAAGAGTATATATACAAACTTTACCTGGGTTGCTTTTCAGTAAATATTCAGTAATCTCATAAGTTTCCCTAATCAGTACCTGTTTTCTTCTTCTCCCATCTTCATCTAGCAGACACTATGCATTGTTAAGTAGTGAGATTATGACATCAGGTCTCTCTTGCATCATACCTCATAGCAAAGAGTTTCCTTCCATTACCTTAGACAACCATTCACAAGTTATGCAATATTCCAAGGCCCTTTATTTTTGTACATGAGTTCTCTTATAGCTCTCTCAAAAGACAGACGATGAGCAACTGATGATTGGTAAACTTTTGAGGTTGATTTCCTTTCTCTTAGTAAGCTGTTCTATTATATGCATCTACTCTCCTTCAAATGTAACATTTATATAACATGATCTGCTATGATGAGGTTTTATTTCAAAAACTAAGCAGGACTGGGTCTGGTTAGCACCTAGACAGAAGGCCACTAGGGAACATCAGACATTTCCAGGAAGGGTTAGGAAAGAGTCTTGCCTGAAATCCTAGAGGTCTCCTGCTAGTCAGATTTGACAACACTGTGTTAGTTAGACCATGATACTGCCTGCTATTGACTCAGTAGGAGGCAGGTTCCTATGTTTCTTATCTACCTGTTATGCTGACCATGCTACACGTTCACTTTAAACCACGTGCTAACAAGTATCCCAACCTTCTTTCACAAAAAAGGTGAGAAAAATCCCAATTCTTCACTATGACCATGATGCTGAAAATATGTTTAACTCTTTGTTGCTTGTGCTGTTTTTCACCAAAAACTTCCCCTCCCTCCAAATGTTAGAGAAAATATACACAGAAGACGCTTTCTCAGGTAATTTATATGACCTTGAAAGAAATTTCAGAACTATAGACTAAGACCAAAAATATGAAATACTCATGCTGCTTAGGTATTTTCCTTATAATTCAACAAATAATTCACATCACTCTAAATTCAAATGTTCACCATGACAGGCTATGATTCCAAGTCATTTACACCTTTTCATGTCATCACCATACACTGTGTAGGGAATATAGTATAACCTTCTCTATTTGAAATTGACACAGAGGAAGTAAATTAGTAGCTAAAAGTGTCAAATAAGAGGGCATGAGGGCAAATCTTCAGAAGGGGAACTCAAGCAGTCTATTAGTGAATAATATAGTCCTTCAGATTAGCAGGCTACCAGAAGTACAAATTGCAGACAATAGTTTGTCCACACTATTTTTGGTTTGGTACAAATGTACTGCAGGTTAAATGTACTGCAGATGTAAGGCACTGCACTGCCAACATCTAGCAGTTATAGAAACTACACTGGAACTTTGCAATTTTTATCATTTTGGAAGAGAGTGAGTAGGACCCAAGCAAGACATTATGGCAGCCATCAAAATAAGAGAAAGTGAAGGTAGACATTGTAGATACTGTTAGTTTGATAGCAAAACAAGCAGGTCAGGAAGACTGATTTTTTCTCATCCTGGGCTGCGATATTACAAGTTATCCAGGCTTCGGAAAAGAGGTTGGGGATAAAGACTGTAAACAGCTACGTCATGGGAGGATTCTGCTTACCTCACCTGTGCACCCCATTGGCTTTTAATCTAGGATTCCCTATCTCCTTTCTATATGATTCAGATAGTTATTACAGTTAACCCTACATACTTGCTAGGGTTGGGGCACAGGAGCCTCGTAAAAAGTAGAAAAATCACAAGTATCAAAATGTATGTGTGTCTTTGGGAAGGGGGCCAACGCATGGTGAGGAGAACAGACACTCCGAGTCCAAACAAGGTAAGGAAAAAGGAGGGGGAAAGGGGGTGGGTTGGCATGGGGGCCCTGTACGTCCTCTCTCTCTTGCCCATCTCCCTCCTTGGTTGTTGGGGGGCATCGGGAGAGGATTTGAGGTACTGAGAAATTGGGCTGCAAGTCTTCCTTAGATGGCCAGACAGCTGCTGATAGAGGAGGACCAGAGGCAAGTTTCTAAAGGGCTGCACTGCCTGATTGGAGCCACTGAGAGAGAAGGTTCCCCCAGAAAAGAAGTGCCTGGGGTAGGGGGCAGGGGCTGGAGAAACTCGCAAATAATCAAATCCATGAAGTCATGCCTGCAAATGTGGAAGGCCAATTGTATTTAAAACTCTTGACAGGTAGAGATTAATGCATCCCAACTGCACTTAAGAGAAATGTGAGTCTTCTGTAGTTCAGGTTGTCCTAAACCATGATATTTATGAACCATCATGTGGCGCTTCCTTGATACTTCTGTTCTTTTGGGGACCTGTTCTACTGCAGATAAGGTGCTGAGGGTCCCACTGAATGCTGTTATATAATATGCTGTTATAAATGCTGTTATATAATAGCATCATATAATATTTATCATTTTTATAGACTTTATGCCTAAAACTTGTTCTATTTTGTGTACGAAAATAGAATGACTATATAAAAAGCCAACTATAGTCTATTTGTGTAATCAATGAATTACTCTCTTACTCTTTTCTTATCACCCCCCCCAATATTAGAAGGGGTCAACAGTTACTGCACAGATTTACAAAACCTTTATAGATCTGATCGTTTGCAAAATTCTTCCAGTTAGAATCTTCCCTATGACTCACCAGAAGTTCTTCCTCCACCACCCCTTTCTTAGCTATCAATGTGGCTCTGAGGATCATTTGGCTCAATTGTAGAGTTCTGTCCCAATTATTTCTACCATGTAACAATGTTACAACCATTCAGTGAAAGACATACAGTGAAGCAGTACATGCTATTCAGACCCAAGGCATATTGTGTAAATTCTACCTTTGCTGTAATTCCAAATTTGAACCTGATACCCATTGATCCAGTCAGTTTTTCTACCAATGAAGGGTTACACATACAGAACTACATATCTAGGCTGGTAATCAGAACAACCCATCTCTGATGATGGCTGAGGCAGGAATTACGTGCATCTAAACATACGGTTAAAATACACATGCAGCAAACAGATATCAAACCATCTGCTAGCAGCACTGAAAAGTCTTACTTTTCAGTCTTATTTTTCTGCCTACTTAGGTTTGGCCATTTTGCAGCACACAGAAGGCAAGAAATATCCCTATTTTTCACCCATGCTGTAGGTTGTATACTCTTTGTCATTGTTATGATCTCATGTACAAGGCCACAGTAGAAGTCTGTAATGTCACTTTTTCTGTATGGCAGAGATATACAAATCTGCATTCCTCCATGACATTAAGCTAATTTCTATATGATAAAAAAAAACTTCTTTACACATCTCGTAAGACAGTACAAAAAGAACACCTTGGGGAAAGCTGCCAGCCGGATGCCAATCCAGAGCCACAAAAACGCACAATTAACTTCTAATTTGCACAACCAAGTATAGGATTTGAAATACAAATACATCAATTTGAAATACAAATTACATGCAACTCTAAGGTGTGGTGTGGTATGTTGTACTTAACAAAATAATTGGGCAGGGCAGGAACTAAACATTTGGTTAACTTCAATGAAATGCCTTGGCAACTACTAATCTAAAAGCATATCAAACCTACAAGCAGCCGGGCTACACAAAGGCCAGCTTGCCGTGTACTCTAGACCATTGTTGTTAAACCTTCCTGGTTTTGTGGCAAATAAAGGCTCTTGGTTACAAGAACGGAAAAATTAATCAAGCAACTGATCAACTGCAGTTCACCACTGCCAACACTTCACGGCTGCGAATCTGACAGCTGGGACTGAACGATCAACATGAACTCTAGAACATAATATTCAGAAGACTTGGAATATACAAAATAATATGGAAAATTTGCACCGTGGAGTACACTGCCTACATTCAGTACATACTTCAAAAAAAAAAAAAAAAGGCAAGCAAGCAAGCAATACGAAGAGGAAGTGGTTACAAGGTTGGTTGATCTTTTAGAGTTTAAAGTTACATTCTCTGCTAGACCTTTAAACATTAAAGAAACTGTAACTTCAAAGACATTTTAGGTTTCATCTGACACAAATACAGCATTTAAAATTTAATGGTGGTTCTACAGCATTTTTGAACAGGACAAAGAATAGTTTACATCACTCTTTACCCCAAAAGCAAAAACAGAGTTCTCTACCTCTGAAATACTGCAACAGTTCCCTGTAACATAGACATCTTCTCACCCAATCAGAATTTTTAAAATACTGACAGATTAATTAATCCATAGCGTCAAATAAAATAAATGTAATGCATATTAACTGCAGTTCTTGGCCATCAAATCATCAGCTTTGATTTATGACAATCCTATGAATGAGATCTTAGCAGGGCTGTTAATAACTGGTTATTGTAAATTTCTTTTCTGCTACAAAAGTCACCATAAGGCCAACTTAACAGAACAAATGAGTAACAGACCTCCATGAGTTCTGGCCATCAGCAGCTCTGCTCCTGTGTTGCACATTCAGGGCCATGGTTTATTTAACTGAATCAATTCATCTTTGACATGATCTTCCTTTTTTCTACTGCTTTTCCCTTTACCAAGCATTGCTGCATTCTCCAGTAAGTTATGTGGCCTCAGTAAAACAGACTCTGTTTAGTCATTTGGGTTTCTAGTCAGGGTTCAGGCTCAATTTGCGCTTGGACCTACTGATTTGTCTTTTTGGCATCCTGTGTCATTTGTACAGCTGTCTTCTAGCACCACATTTCAAATGAGGTGGTCTTCTTCCTGTCAGCTTTCCTCAGTGTCCAGCTTTCACAACCATATATAGAAATCAGAAATACAATGACATGAATGATTCTGACTTTGGTATTCAATGATTTATCTTTACATTTGGTGATCTCATCTAGCTGCTTCATAGCTATTCTTCCAATTCTCAGTTTTTTTCTGAATTCTTGACAACAGTCTCCATTCTATTAATTGAACCTATGTATTACAAATCCTTAACAATTTTGATGTGATTTTCACTGGCCTTAAAGTTATATAAATCATTTGTGGTCATTGTTTTTGTCTCCTTACCATCCAACAATAACCCGGCTTTTGCACTTTCATCCTTTTATCAGTAGTCATCTCAACTCTTTTGTTATTTTCTGCAAGTAATAAGGTATCATCTGCCTACCTTAAGTTGTTGGTTTTTGTTGTGTGTGCCTTCAAGTAATTTAGGACTTATGGTGACTATAAGGTGAACCATCACAAGGTTTTCTTAGCAGAACTTGATCAGAAGGGTTTGTCCTTGCATTCCTCTGAAGTTTAGAGTGTGTGACTTGCCCATGGCTGAGTGGGGATTTGAACCATGGTCTCCCAGCGTCCTAGTCCAAGACTCAAACCACTACACCATGGTGGTTCTCCTTCCCAGAATTTTCACACCCGCTTCATCAGAGTGTAATCCTTCTTTCCATATGGTATGTCCTGTGTATAAGTTAAACTGATGGGATGGTAAAATGCACACTTATCTGACTCCCTGGTCAACTAGAAAAAAATCTTGTTTTTCCATACTCTGTCCCAATAGCAGTTTTTTTGTCCAGAGTACAGTTTACAATTAGGACAACCAAAAGTTGTGGCATTTCTTTAAGAGCAATACATTGTTTTTCATTATCTGTACCATGGAAGACTCTTCTATAATTTATAAAGTGCAAGCTGATTGTCTTCTTTCACATACTCGATTAGCCAAGATATGGTTCCAATATGATGTTAGTGCCTCTTGCTTTTCTGAATCTAGACTGGATGTCTGGTATTTTTTATATGGTAAAAGTTTGTTATAAAATCATGAGCAACCTCTTGCTTGCATTGGAGATTAACAGTGGTCCAATGATTACTATAATCCCTCACGTTCCCTGTCTTGTGGATTGGAATATATATTGTGTGAGTCCAGTCTGTGGACCATTGTTTCCATATTTATTGGCAGATTTTTATTAGAATTCTGATATATTCTAACTCTGTAGCTTGTAACAGGTGTTTTATTTCTCCCAAGCGTTTTAAGGACAGGTTCCTTACCTAAAAATGTAGATTCAATGTCAAAAGGTTTTTTCTTGAAGGAATCTGTCATTCTTTCATTTCCATTGCATAGTTCTTTGTACGTATTGCTTCTATCCTCATTTTATTTTGTCGTGATCATATACAGTGTTCCTTGTTGGTCATATAGCATTCCTACCCTTAAATTTTCCTTTGATTTCTCAGATTTGTTGAAAAGATCTCATGTTCTATCTTTTTGCTCTCTTCTATTTCTTTACATTGCTATTATTATAGCTCTCTGTTCCTATGCAGAAGTTGCTGAACTGCTGCATTCAGGATCCTGACCCTGTTTCTGTCACGTTTTACTTTTGCTTTGTGCCTGTCGTTGACCATTTGAAGTTTCATCTGTCAGCCAATGAAATTCTTCTTCTTTGTTGTCTTCTTCTGCTGCTGCTTCTTCCTCTTCTTCTTCTTCTTTTATTACAGATAGTGTTTTAGATCCATATTAAATAGAGAGTGTGAATATGGACTTTGCAATCTTTCTGTTAATGAACTCTCTTTTGAGACTGATTCATCTGAAGAAACAGACCCAGTTAGAATAAAACTGAAAACCACAGTTTCCCACTGTTTGTGGTTCTCCAAATGTTGTTGGGACTGCTATGCCCACCATCTTTCACCTTTGGATATACTATACTGATCAGAGCTAATGGGAGTTGCCGACCAACAACACCCAGAAGGCCACAAGTTTCTCATCCTCACAAACAAGCTACCACAATCCTGAAAACTCCCTCCTTTCTACCACATGAGGCCAAATTTTAAAATAACGACTTTCATGGAGCATAATTTTATATAATGCAGTATTCTTATGCTCAACTGGATCTGAAGACAGATTAAGAAAGACTAGCATTTAGCACCAAAAAGAAACAATGTATTATAGTATGTTTGGGAAACAAAGCATTTCTAAACAGAAGGCTTAATGAATTCATATAGGCACCCTGGGACTATGTTCTCTAACAGTGAAAGGAAAATGCAACACCTGAACATCGAAAAAGAAGCAATGTTGGACAAAACTCAGTATAACCTAATATGCATTCTTAAAGCACCAAAACACAGGGGGAAAAACGCATGGGAAACCTCTCTTTGGACACAAGTCGACAGATGTGGGAACCTGCATTTGTTACTTAAGGGAGTGTTTTTCAAGTTTAATTAACCCTTTTCACACTGATGTGCACAAATTCCAGTGGATTCTGGCAGCCTGCTATACACTATACGTTTATTTACACAGACTAATCGCCAAGGTAATAGTCACTGTTCCACAGAAACTAAGTTTTCTGAAAGCACCCTCTCAGGGCTACCCTATAGTTGTAGACTACAATGCAAGACCAGTAAGCTCTCTTTTAGGTAAGCGTTGTCCCTGACAGACCCATCATTTGAAAATCACTAATAGAGGACAAGAAAATGCCCTTCTGAGGCCTTCCTGAGGAAAATGATGGGTGACCACAGCAGATGATGGCCTACACTTTCAGAACAGTTTCCAGAACTGCAGTGTCTCTTTACTACAAGATACAGGCAATCCTCATTAAACAAAATCAAGAATGTTTGTATCCCTGTGGTAATACAGCCAACTTCAAATGTGATCAACTAAGGCAGTGCTTCTCAGACTATGCAATGCGGGCCTGGCATTTTTTTTCCTCTAACGGGCCTGGGACTAGTATTTATGCCCCTTGGCGACAACTACTTTTTTTTCCTGGAAACTCACTGTGGACCAGCAGCTGATGGTTCATAGATTCGAACCAATCCAAGAACCACCTGAGCAGCCCAGCTCTAGGTCTCTCACAAAGGTTCTTCTCACACACATACACACAATAGCATTTATTTCTATACTGCTTATCAACTGAGTGTTATCCAAGCGGTTTACAATGTATTTTAGCTAATTGCCCCCAACAAGCTGGGTACTCATTTTACCGACCTGCGGAAGGATGGAAGGCTGAGTCAACCCTGGAGCCCGGCAGGATCGAACTCACAACCTTGTGGCTGCAATACTAGCATTTAACCACTGCACCACCAGGGCTCCTTTTGTGCAGAAACAGGCGGGATGGAGGAACCTGGGAACGTCCTACATGCCGAGCACCTGCTTTCCCCTCTGAGGTACCCGGTCCTTTCCCAAAGACCACTGGCCACTTTGTAATAATACATTTCCACTGTTCGGGAAGTTAAGGGAAGGGGAAGACATCCCCCACCCTCTCTCACGCACACTTCCAATAAACGTTTATGGAAGACAGAAATATTTTCAGCCTCAGAGTCTTTGAGTCCCATACTGGGGGAAATGGGGATGGGGAGGGGGAGTCATTGCTATTATTATTTGCAGTAGTAAGTTCATGGCGGGGGTTGCTCCCACTGACACAAAACATGAACAGGGCCCATAATCGGAGTAGGAAGGAGAGGAACAGGCCTCAGGCCAGTCGGAAAATGTACCAGTCCTTATTCCTTATCAGTATACCACAAAAGCCAGCATTTTTAGACGGTAGCCCTGAGGGCAGGGAAATGGCCAACTGACGATTTCAGCCGAAGGCACACCAGGAGGAGCCCCTCTGAGAACTTTTTTGGCTGAAGGGCGGGGCATAAACATTCTAAACAAATAAAATTTAAATATATAAATAAACGCATCCCTCTCCTCTCTTAAAAGGCGGGAAAACACAACTTAATCCGGATGCACTTGTCTCAGGTGGACAGAAAGATTCCCCCCTCAACCATTCAGCTCACTCCCACCTAAGAAACGCTCTCTCTACTTCCGAGCTCGCGTTTCCACGGGGCAAGCCGACGGGGGGTGTTGGCTGGCTGGGGGTCGCATTACCAGAGGCGGCGGCCCCGAGATACCCCACGCGGCCACCCGGCTCCCCACTGAGCCGCCGCCGCCGCCCGCTTCCCCCTCCCCGCCTGTGTTTGTGTTTGTTCTGCCCAGCAACATGGCCACGAGTCGCCGATTATGATTGGCCCTTCTGCCCCTGCTCGCCGCAGCCAATAGAAAAGGAGAACGCGAGCACGCTCCGAGGAGGCAGTACGGAGGAGTGTTCAAAACAAAGCGGACGGGCGTGGGGTGGGGGTGGGGTAGCAGGGAGCGAGTGACGCCACGCTACAACTGGGCGAAACCACCTTAGCGATAGATAGGGGGAGACAGCAAGTACGAAGAAGATTCTGAGGGGACAAGAACCTTCTTCGTTTATGGCGCCCACTTCTTTGGTTCCGAACCGTTCGTTCGTCTTACACCTTCCATTGAATTAACCCTAACTCTTCCGAAAGTCTAGAAAATTACAGAAGAACACGCTGTTTAGGTCTCTATCCATCTTGGGATCTTCCTGACGACGCACGTTTGTGTTCAATAACGCTTACAAATAAATACGTATAATAAATGCGTATAGGGCTGTGCCTTAAGGTGAAGGACAACAACGAAAATCGGAGGATTTCTGTTTTTTTAAAAAAAAACTGGCCCCACAGAAGAAAGTCAGGCGGTGGAACCTCTCCAGTAAAGAGAGAGCGATGACTACTAAATGGATGGATGGAAGATCTCCGTCTTCCAGCTGCCTCAGAGGCCATTTCCGCACTAGCCTGCTATAGCGCGATGATTCCACTTTCAACCTCCTCTGGAATCCTGGGGTTTGCAGTTTCGGGAGGGGCCGTCCGGCCCCTCCCGAAACTGCAAACCCCAGGATTCCAGAGGAGGTTGAAAGTGGAATCATCGCGCTATAGCAGGCTAGTGCGGAAATGGCCATACACAAGACTGTGATGGCAGAAGAGGGGTTTGCAATCTGCAGGCCAGTAGATGTTGGCCCATCATTCCCAATGCCTGCTTGCTGTGGCTGATGGGAGTTGCAGTCAATTATCTGCACGGGTTCCCCATATCCATGTTAAAATATATCCACCAGTAGGGCCATTTAGAAATTCAGGAAACTGCCTTATTCTAGGTCAGACCACTGAACCCCGCAATTCAGTACAGTCACAATGATAAGCAGCATCTCTCTCAGCTTTCAGTTTGCTAAGCAATGACACTTCCCAGATCATTTCTGCACTTCAGTGTTAAAGTGGTGCTATTCCACTATCAACCTCCTATGGAATTCTGGGGTTTGTAGTTTAGGGAAGGGCACGTCAAATTCTCAGCCAGAGAGCTCTTTGGTCTCAGTAAACTACAAACCCCAGAATTCCACAGGGCATTGAAAGTGGAATAGCAGCACTTTAACACTTCAGTGCAGAAATGGCCTCAAAAGGGAAAGTACAAGTTAGAACAATCCAGAACAGCAATAACAAGTTGGACATTTTATTCTTGCTAGGTTAGATCTGTGTTTAGGAGGCCTGTGGACTGTTAACAATTACTGTTTTCAATAATCATAAACAATGGCATGTGGCAAGACCTGAATACCCTTAAGGCCCAGATTCCATCTGATCTTGGAAGCTAAGCAGGGTCAACCCTCCTTAATACTTGGATGGGAGACCACCAGGTACTGTAAGCTATATTTCAGAGGAAAAAACTGGCAAAACCACCTCTGAGTATTCCTTGCCTAAGAAAATCCTATGAAAGTAATCAGGTCACCATATGTTTACAGACAAGTTGAAGGCACATAGACAGAATAGCTTGTATTTCAAAAACCAATAGGCTATCCATCCAAAAAATAGAAATTTACCAGAAACAACCAATAGGCTATCCATCCAAAAAATAGAAATTCACCAGAAACTAGAGATGTGTCTTCAAAGACTATGCACCACTATAAAATGCATGCAACTCCTGGCATCAAAGCAAAATAACTACAATTCAGTGTGATTTAAGATTATGATCCATGTGTCTGGATCCATGAACATACTGCACAACCACCCAGACTATGAGAAAACCCTAAGCAAAAGGGAGCAATACAAAGGTACACTGACCACTGTGTTTCTTGCCTTTGTTGCCTTATTTCTGGGCACGATCACCCAGGAATAGAAGTGCTGGTCATCTCCTTAACAGTACAGCTGAGAAGACAAATAACCAGAAAGATCCTAACAAAGCTGAAAACGTTCCACAAAGGAGTTAAGTGGGAGACACCACTAAGTGGAATCATCTATTTACTTCATACTATTTAAAAAACACTGACTGTGTACACATAGTTACAAGATCTAAATGTCCTTGATAAAGGTATATGTGCTTTCCAATCACCTGTTAACTTATGGCAACCCTATGAATTTCATAGAGATTTCTTAAGCAAGGAATAGTGAGGGGTAGCTTGCCAATTCCTTCCTCTGAAATACAGCCTATAGAGATTTGGAAAATATTTTTGGAAAAAGCTTTGATAAGAGATGGTAAAGCTGCCCTTTCACAAGAAGAATGGCAATTTTGGAAATTGGATTAAATAAAAAGTTGGCTCTGGGGGGTGGGTTTATTCACTTTTTTTGTGTTAATTATGTGGTGTATTGTTTAAATTGGATTTGTGTTGTTTAATTTTGTAAAACAAAAAAAAAGTAAGTTAAAATATAATTGGCTTTGGGGAGTGGGTTTACCTTTAGAGATAGTTTGATATGTTAAGTAATAAGATTATATTTAGTAATAGCAATAGATTAAATCTAAGGGAAAAATATAGATTTAAAAATGAAACTATTATAATAATAATGAGTATAATGAGAATAAGAACTAGAGATAGGTAACAAAAATATACAAGTAGTATGATATAGAATAAGCTGAATAAGTTTATGATTGTAATGATATTAGAGAGAAATAATAATGTAAGTTTGCTTTGGTTGAAATTTTTTTGTTTCACTACTATGTGTATCACATGGTGTTTTTTTGTTTTTGCTTTTTTTCTTTTCTGTATAATCAATAAAAAAAATTTTAAAAAATGAAATACAGCCTATAGTACCTGGTATTCAGTGGTCTCCCATCCAAGTGCTAACCAGGGCCGACCTTACTTATCTTCCAAGATCAGACAGGATCCAGTGCCTTAAGAGTATTTACTGATAATTTATACAGCAGTGATATTATTGCAAATAAATTTGACATATGGTACCAAATATGCCACAGTATTTTAAGACAACAACCCTAACCAGATGTACTACAGAGAAGTAGCTGTTGTTGTGTGCCTTCAAGTTGTTTCCGACTTACGGCAACCCTGTCACAGGGCTTTCTTGGAAACATTTGTTCAGAGGGGGCTTGCCTTTGTTTTCCTCTAAGGATAAGAAGGTTAAGAAGAGGGTTTCCATGGCCCAGTGGATATCTGAACCCTGTTATCCAGAATCATAATCCAGCATTCAAACCACTACACCACACTGGGAACTCAAGAGAGTTACCCTTATTGAATTCGCATGGCCTTGCATTTGATCAGATACGGAAGTGTTTTGGACTGTGCTTTGAGGCTGGGTACTGCAGTCACAACTGTTCATCCAGAGGTGTTAGATAACACTTCATAACTTACTGTGAGGAAACTCAAGTAAGTGAGCCAACAAGATCATGGCTTCAGCTGAAGTATGTTGCACTGATTTCCAAACAGTTTGCTTCTAACCAAGTATGGTTTATTATGACATTTAAAAAGCACAAGCCACAAAACCAACAGAATCTGAGTTTGGAAAGGTTACTTTTTTAAAAACAACTCCCAGAATTTCTGCCACCAAAAGCCATTGATGGCCGGACAATTCTGGGAATTCCCATCCAACAAGGTAATTTCCACAATTCTGGGCAAAAATGCTAGCAAACTGTGTCTTATGCAATCAATATGTCTGAAATGTCTAGCTTAAATACTTCTGGGAGTTCAGTTTAATTTCACATAAGAATATGTCTACACTGCTTATGATTCAACTTACTCTACCGTCTCCAAAAGACCTCTTCCTGACCTTCCATTTACCTTTCTTTATTTGCCTGAGGTACTTTCTGTGCCTCCCTCTTAATTACATACTCTGTATAGCACTGAATGCAAGACACCCATTTCTAATGAAAAGGTGCAGTACTAATACTTTTATCATCAAATACAGTTAGTACTGGTGCTTTCCCAGAAGGAAAGCTAATATACTGATTTTTCCAGGAAGCTCCTTGTCAGTGCTGTTTTAGGGATAAGAATGGTAACTGATGTGTGCTCCTTTTGTGCCTGAAAATGAATTTATTGAGCAGTCTGCAAATTCATCATTTTCAGTACAGTTTATTTTAGACTTGTGGATCCAGACTATAAATCCATAGGCCTCTTGGTAAACACAGATTTAGCAGAAACTAGTTTACAAAGGAAAAGGAAAGTTCATCTTGTTAGTATCAGGTTATAACCACACGTTAAAGTCAAAAATAATGTTTGTCATACAGTACACATGGCTTAGAATCATAGAAATGCAGAGTTGGAAGAGACCACAGGAGCCATCCAGTCCAATCCCCTGCCATGCAGGAACACCCTCAAAGCACTCTCAACAGATGGCCATCCAGCCTCTGCTTAAAAACCTCCAAAGAAGAAGATTCCACTGCACTCAGAGGCAGCATATTCCACTGCCAGACAGCCCTGACTGTCAGGAAGTTCTTCCTGAGGTTCAGGTGGAATCTCCTTTCCTGCAGCTTGAATCCATTGCTCCTTGTCCTGGTCTCTGGAACAGCAGAAAACAAGCCCTCTCCCTCCTCTACGTGGCATCCCTTCAAATATTTAAACATGGCTATCATGTCCCCTCTTAACCTTCTCTTCTGCAGATTAAACATACCCAGCTCTCTAAGTCTATCCTCATAGGGCATGGCTTCCAGGCCTCTCACCATTTTGGTTGCCCTCCTCTGGACTTGCTCCAGCTTGACCATGTCCTTCTTGAATTGGGGTGCCCAGAACTGGACACAGTATTCAAGATGAGGTCTAACCAAAGCAGAGTAGAGTGGTACCAGTACCTCCCTCGATCTAGACACCATACTCCTATTGATGCAGCCGAGAATTGCATTGGCTTTCTTGGCTGCCGCATCACACTGCTGACTCATGTTCAGCTTGTGGTCTATGAAGACTCCTAGATCCCTTTCACACGTACTGCTATCCAGCCATGTGCCCCCCCCCGGATGTATAGCCACTTGCTTACACAGTGCCTGTACATCAGTGCCTGCAAACTACGGAAATCTTTTAAAGTATATTGTTAAAACATTAAAATTTCACTTGTTTGAAAAGAGGTGGTACTCCCACTCTCATGGCTTCATTATAAACACATACTGGCTACAAGTTGGAATCAAGTCACTTGTGGATTTCTATCTACAACATACAACCATTATTTGAGGAGCACAAGCAACCAAGTTGTTATCCAGTTCTCCCCAACTCACAATGTCCTTCAGATGTTTTGGACTACATCTTTCATCAGCCCCATTAACATGGCCAAGGATGAGAAATTACAAAAATTGAAAGAGGGCACCATGCTGATAAAGACTGTGATTCCCTGTAAATACCTAAGTTCTAGAGAACTAAGTCCAACTGTTAATTTCAAGAAGTAGGCCCACTGAATGAAAGGGATTTAAGACAACACTTAAGTACCATTGATTCACTGGGTCTTCTCTAGTTGGGCCTAATAAGTTGATTTTGCCCTAATATGATAGTTGGAGATGCTACTTTTTTCTTAGCAAGGGCTTCTTTAAAGAAATTAACCATGTGAGCTTTTATTTAGCAGACTGAGGTAGTGATACTTTGGTGAATTTGCTTCTGCCATGCAGCACAGGAGCCTTGCCAGAAAAAAGTAGGCAAACATATTCAAGTAAAAATGCCATTAATGTGCATTAGCTCACCTAGAATTATTCCAACATTCACAGAGATCTTCCCACCCACATAGCAACTCATTGTACAGCACTTTTAGTAACTCTGCCTCTAACCAAAATCAAAAGCATGAGAGTACCTGCTCTATAATGCACTATTATACCCACACAATGTACCTCCCCATTTCTGCTGGTCTCTTCTGTTCCTGTCTAGAAACATAACAAACTCCACTTTTAGCTCTCAAGTGCAAAAGTGCTATGTACACTTCAAAGAAATTGAAACAACCAACTATCTTCTAGCTTTGTTCCCACATCTAGCAAGATGACCCAACAGTATCAGTTCTATTTTTTTAAACCTGCATTTAAAAAAAAAATGCTGCAAATCCTGTTTCCATTTATGCACAAATTAATGTTGAACAAGCTTCTGGTTCACATCACTAATGACAGTATTTTCTTCAAAGAGATCAGAAGGCAAAAATATTATATAACAATCCAGGAGGGGCATGGGTTTAAACTCTCACATTAACAGTGCCCTAAACATTTCATTGCCATGGTTCCCACAATGTGTCTTTTGAAGTGCAGCACAGATCTCTGAAGAAGATTTGTGGCTGTATTTTAGTGTCTAAGCAATTATGAGGAACTGAAAATGGAGTTACTGCATCTCAAAAACAAAACAAAAAACCACAAAACCATGAAATTTGAAGGGACTGCAAATCATTTAGTCCACTCTTCCCCCAGCATGGCGGAAATGTATCCAAGATACATTTTGACTCCCAAATCCCATTGCCAGTCAGCATTATAATTAGGAGTGCTGCCTTGTAGTGATGGAAACTGTAGTCCAGGATGTTCAGATCTTGCCAACTATCCTGTTCTGATTCAGAATAAACAAACAATACAGATCAGGCAGAGGAAAGGAGTTATCTGTCTCCTTGTCTTTCTCCATCTTGCAAATACCATCCAACCAGACAGCCAATATCAGGTGACTCAAGCAAACCAAGCACCGTGCCACAAGTTACAAAGGAAGGCATAACTCGGCCTTCAGTATCACTAGCCAATCAGATCTCAGAAAAAATATCCCTTCCCCATCAAGGAACAGAAGCAAACTCAGGCTCCAGAGATAAAAGAAGAGGAAGTTTTACTGGCTGAAGGAGGAAGGGAGAGAGAAGGCAAAAAAGCAGTGTGGCAGCACCTTTAAGACTAACCGGCTTTTACTTTAGTATGAGCTCTCATGCATATCAGCCCACTTCTTTAGACACAGGACAGAGCAATATTAAAGCCTCAGGTTATAAAGCATAACCCACTTCCTGTCTCCAGTTACAGAAGTGCCAGCTGCACCAGGAAAGCTTGGTTTTGTTTTGATGCACAAGGTTCCTACAGTGTCCAATCCAACGGCTGACCGGAGCCAAACAAGACTGCTGTACCCTGTGTCCTTGAACCACATCTTGAGACAGTCCCCCAAATCATGCCATGTTTTGGTGGAGCCAGGCCCTCCCTTGCCGATTCCACGGGCACACCAGAAGCGGCATCACAAGATGCTCTCCGTAAACTCATGCAAGCCTGTTTGAACCTCTGCAAGGTTTGGAGACACGTGAAGAAGCGTGACTGGCAGGCCAGCAGATAAATGTCCCACGTCATACAAAAATGTGCAGTACAGTCAACTTCTCAACTGTAAGACTGAGAGAGAGAAATGGAACATTTAAGGTTAAGTGAATAGGTCACTCTCGCTCTCCTTCTCACAAACACACACATCCACTACCTTTCCATCATTTAATTAAACCAATGACTCTGACATGAAGCAAAGTGGCCATGCTATACACACTTACTGTGGAATAGTCAGTGGGCTTTATTGCTGGGTGCACTCGGATGGGCCTGGGCCCTAAAATCGTGTTTGCTTCTTAGGTCAGTCCCACTGAGTTAAAATGAGCTCATTCTCTATATCATTTGAAAATTAAGGCTGCAATCCTATGCACATTTTGAGAGGGGTGCACCTTTCAGAGACTTGCTGCTGAAAAAAGACTTTTCGGCAATCGATTTTTTTGGAAAGGTGCACAAGATCTGGCTACACACCCTCTCAAGGAACAACCCAGGACACGCTTTGCTCAGAGGAAAGGCGACCGAGCCCAGTGGCATATACTGCAGAGATCAGGTTGCAAACTGTCTGCGGCTGGAGTCCTTGGCCACTTCCGCACTAGCCTGTTATAGCGCGATGATTCCACTTTCGACCTCCTCTGGAATCCCGGCCGGCCCCTCCCGAAACTGCAAACCCCAGGATTCCAGAGGAGGTCGAAAGTGGAATCATCGCGCTATAACAGGCTAGCGCGGAAATGGCCTTACGCGCGCACTGTGCAGGCACTTAAGTCCCCAGTCCTGCGCTCCCCCGGAACACAGAAGAGATGGTCGCTGCGTGGCTATAGGATCTGGCTTGGCACCCTTGATTTCTTAAAAAAAAAACCCAAGACCCACCAATAAAGTCAACGATCAGTTAAAACGTCTCGCACCAAGGCAAAATGGACACCGAAATATATATATATATATATCTATATTTTTAATGGAGTCCAAAAAAATCGATTGTCGAAAAGTCTTTTTTCAGCAGCAAGTCTCTGAAGGGCTGCTGTCTCTGCAGTCACAGGAAACGCGTCGAACGCGGTTTTTCTGTTTAGGCCATTTCCGCACGAGGCTGTTATAGCGCGATGATTCCACTTTCGACCTCCTCTGGAACCTGGGGTTTGCAGTTTCGGAGGGGCCGGCCGGCCCCTCCCGAAACTGCAAACCCCAGGATTCCAGAGGAGGTCGAAAGTGGAATCGTCGCGCTATAACAGCCTCGTGCGGAAATGAATAGAGTTTTTTTGCACCAGAAGCACCGACTCCTTAAGCGACAACAACGGCAACAGCGGCCAACGGAGACAAAACTGCGCAAGCACGAAAGGACCCGCTCTTTAATATTTAAAAGAAAACAAGGCTTAGAAAGTCACCGTTTCCTGCAGCAGCGGCGGCTGTTGCGCTTTTACTTAGAAGCTGCTGCCGCCACCAGGGACGAGCCCCTCGCCTCGACCCTCCTCCTGCCGCCGCCGCCGCCGCCGCCGGACTCGTGGTTGTTTTCAAACAGACCTCCGCTTTCCCCCCACGTTTCGCCCAGCGCCAGCCCCGCCCACAAAGCCCAAGGACGGACGCCGTTGGAGGAAGGCGCCCCTGAAATTAGAATAGCCCCGCCTCCCTCACGCCGCCGCACGAGGCGTGGGTGTGTTGATTTTGCGGGCGGCGCGCGCTGGCTGGCGGGTGGGTCGCGCGGAACAGCCATTTTCGCTGGCGCACATAGTTTTATTGTGAGAATGTCACTTTCCGTGTACTGATCCGTTTCTCGCAGGTATTTCCTCCGCCGTTCCTCGCTAGTGAGCGCAAGGCAGCGTCTCTCCTCGCAGTAACAACCCTGCGGGGTAGAGAGTGACTGACTCGGGGCCATTTCCGCACTAGGCTGTTATAGCGCTATTATTCCACTTTCAACATCATAATAATAATAATAATAAAAAATTATTTCTATCCCGCCTCTCCCAATGGATCGAGGCGGCATTACAAAAATATACAAATACATTAAAACATTAAAAAGTACCCCATCCTCCCCACCCAGCAACCCTTCTATCCTCCTAAAACACATTAGTTATTAAAACAAATTAAAACGAGACAAATGATGAGAGGCGGTGGAATTCTGGGGATGGAATTCTGGGGGTTGCAGTTTAGGGAGGGGCCCAGGAAACCCCAGAATTCCATAGAAAAGTGCCCTGAAAGGGCCCTCCCTAAACTGCAACCCCCAGAATTCCATAGGATGTCGAAAGTGGAATAATAGCGCTATAACAGCCTAGTGCGGAAATGGCCCCCCGTGAGTTCCGTAGCTCGGAAGGGGCTTCGTCTTGGATCTTCCAGATCCCAGTCTGACCACTGCACCAGCATGACTTAGGGGCCATTTCATATTACATAATTTATAGCGCCATGTTTCCTGGGCAATTTTCTATGGAATTCTAAGGGGTTTGCAGTTTAGGGGGGTGTACCCAGAACTCCCAGCCAGAGCTCTCCTGCTTCCCCAAAGGGCATGACTCAGGATTCCATAGGATGTTGCCATGGCAGTTAAAATGGTACCATCGCATTTTAAAGACTGAATAAATTCGGCCTGCAGTCCTGTGCATGCTTTTCTGGGAACAAGTCCCACTGAACTCAACAGCACTAACTTTGGAATGAAATTGCATTGCAAAACTGCTATTCTAACTTGCTTACCTGCAAGAAAGCCCAAGCAGAGACAGCAGCAGGGTTTACTTCGGGGTCAACATGCATAGGAAAGGGCACCATTGCACTGTGAGGGTCGTACATTTCTGTATGTCCTCACGATTCGTTTTAATTGCAGAAGAATTACGCTTGGCATCGTCGGAGTGGCTTTTGTTGAATTCGCTCCCCCCCCATCAATTGCCTTGCAATTATCTCCAAGCCAGTTTTTACATGGAAAAACAAACACACCCTCACTTTTGAATATTTTGACATTCTGCAACATGGAAAAGTACTGAGCTTCTCTCCGCATTACCTCAACCCAACCATTATTGGGAAAGAAATGTCCTGTGTGGGATTTTGCACTCCAGTAAATAGTAAGCCTTGATGGCTGCCCAACCGGATCTTTATGTTTACCCGCAAGCCAGTCCCACATCTTGCCATCATGTGTGTTGCTGAATGAACAGGATCATAAAAGATAGAAAGAGAATCATAAGGAAGGCATACACAATACACGTATAGGCAAAAAAAACTTGAGTGGTGGAAAAGTGTAGGAAACAGACAGAAATGAATAGATTTGGGGTACGTCTGAACTGTTTGGAGAAAGAAGGTGGCTTAAAAAAGAGAGGAGTGGGGGAAACTCCCTTTACCAAATTATTTCTGCTACTCCTGTCTGTATATCTTCCAGTACCACAAGGCTGAAATCTTAAGACTTACTGCTTTGTGTCTGCTGTGAAGCTTCTGAAATTGCAAATTCAAGGGCTGTGCAAAAGGACCTATGGGAAGGTTGCAAAAAGAGGGCATTTCTCCACCCCATAAAAATTTTGCTGCCCCAAAGGACATTTTCCTTTAGTTCTCAGAAGTCTAGCGTTTAGAAAAACAGTTTATGCATCCAAAGAAAAAGGACAGGCAAAATGACCCAAGGACTATGAAACGGAAGATTTCCAGGTGAAGGATTTTCAACGTCCCACTCTCTGCAATGCAAGAAGTTTGGAGACTGAAGAGAAATCTCATTTGGGGGGAGCAGAACTGAGGAGCAGTGCTCCCCCCGTAGTTATACTCCTGCATTCACTGAGGTGTTTGCTGTATTTTTATCTTTATTATGCCTTTTAAATGATTTTATGCTGTTTAAAATTACAGGAGTTTTTACATTCAAAGTACCTTAATTGTTCATTTCAAATTTCGTATCATCAGGTTTTTAGTTTATATTGCTGAATGGGCAGGATAACTACCATTTTAACCTTATTGTGAGTCAGCTTAGGTCCCTTGTTGAGAGAAAGGAAGGATATTAATTAAACAAGCAAATAAAATTAAATAAATAGAATAAATAAATAATCCCAAACCAAGTGATGATCTTGTTCATTAGCACTGGGTTGATCTGTCTTAGGGCCTTTCCATATTATACTGTTATAGTGCTATTATTCCACTTTCAACGTCCTATGGAATCCTGGGGATTGCGGTTTATGGAGAGGCATTTAGAATTCTTAGCCAGAAAGCTCTTGGGCTTCACTAAACAACAAACGCCCAGTGATTGAGGCAAGTCTATTGACTCAGACTCAAGTCAGACTTAAGTCACTTCAGTGACTCAACTTGGACTTGACTTGACAAAAATTACACACTGACTCAACTTGAGACCTGCATATTTTTAGTGACTGACTTGATGCCCTTGGTTCAATAACATAACACATTCATCCAGAAAGCTTACAACTTACTGGTCACATGACTATCTGTCTCAAGCCCAAAGTGTGGACACATTTCTCAGAGGGAACAGCAAATGGGATAGGCAATGGGCTTGAGGTGGGCTTGAGACCTGCTCAGCAGCCTGTCCCTGCTACATATATATAGGAGGAGCTTTCTAAAACTTTTCCTAAGAGCAGAAGGCAAGACTCGTGCCCAGGGTGCAGGGCGCATATCTCAGTGGGAAACAGAAAATGTGTTAGGCAATGGGCTTGAGGAGGAAGGATCCTTCCTTCTAAAGCTCTTGAATATTTAGTAATGGGAAATAAGAAAGATCCTTTTTCCCACTTCTGAAAAAGCCTCCAGCTTTCCAAACGGGAAGAAAGAAGGATCCTATTCCTCACTTCCGAGGCTACAGATGGCAAAATCACAAAAGTGAAGGGCTGGGTCTATTTAAATTGTTAAAACTGACTTTATTCGACTCTGTCCGGAAATTCTGGAATACAGGTTGGGGTATAAAGTTAGCTTCCAGACATGAGACTTGACTCAAGATTTGACTTGAAAGTATCTTGCAAGGACTTGAGCCTCGAGTTGAGATTTGAAGGTAGAGACTTGAGACTTGACTTGAGACTTGGAGTAAAAGACTTAAATACATCACTGCAAACCCCAGGATTCAATATGTTAAAGTGGAATCATTGTGCTATAACTCTGTTGTGTGAAAAGTCTCTAAGAATTTGCCAGAGTCCTTCAATACTGTCCTGCAATATCCATTCCCAACATTTTACTTTTGGCATATGTGTGTATAACTTGTCTCACTAGTTTCAGAAAGGCAATCAAATATTTGCAGGAATTACATGTTTTGCTGTTATGCTGTCTTTGCAGAAAGATGATTATCAAAACACACAGTAAAAAAAACTAAACAGGCAGGTCTTTGTTCTAAAACACTGTAACTTCAGTCCAGCTCTAGCAAGCTATTTATGAGTTAATATTGTACAAGAATATGAGTGAGCATCTGAATTGGCATTTGAATGCTCATTCCCTTGAAAGAAAGCAGGTAGATAGCACCCGCATTTGGCTAAGTATCCCTGTTTATAGTGTCTTATCTAACAATTGCACATATCTATCATGCAGAAGTGGGCATATATATACATATTATATGTTATATATTCGTGTGCATGTATAGATAGATAGCATGGTTCTTCTTTGTTAGATTGGGGTGAACGAACTTAGCAGCAGCAGCAGCTGGTAGCTTCTACATCAATGGGGCTGCAAAGCCACTCTGAGTTTTAGTCTGAACTGTACATATGCTATCCAACATGTTGTAGCTATTTGGGGGATAAACTTCAGCAACTTGGAAAGCTCCTTTAAACTTCAGAGTAAAATCCAGAGTGGATTTCCCACCCCTTTGATGTGGGACTCACCCACTGCCACAGATATTGACTCTTTTACACACACACACACCTACCCCTGTGTATTCGGCCACAAGTTCACCCTCAATTAGGACAAAATGGAGGAGAAGCTGAAGGCATCCCTACCGGTCCTTGTCCCTGAGTGATGCAGTCCTATGTTTTTCTCAAACAAGGAGCTACAGATCCAGAAGTAGGAGGGCTGGTGAAAACAAGATAGTAGAAAGGCAATGCCTGTCTATAACAGTAGGAGAAGCATTAAAACATCTGCAATGCCACACACTGTGAACACACTCTCAAACAGAATTTTGTTCCCCAGCTGAGCTCTCTCACTGAATGATACAGGCTCTGACCCAAAGGAGACACGTTCCTCCTTCCCACTCAGTGAGAGTGTTGGAGTGGGCAATGGAGTGCACTTATGATTTGAATAATGTAAAAGTCTGAGTAGTAATACCTACAGTCCTTAAAATTTGTTTCTGTGCAAAGTGGACCAAGAACAGCTACTTTTCTGGGACACTCCCCCCCGCCCAAGTTTTCCGATCAGTCCCAAAACTTGCATGAAAATGTTCAGGATGTCAATCTGATTGTAAGTAATGACCAGTATTCTATTTCAGCTACTTAGCTAAGTATACTAAGAATACTTAACTGGTGGTCAGTATACTTGTAGCCAGTATTCTATATCAGCTACAAGTTCTGTATCCCAGTTGCGCTATGTAGTATCCCGCTTCAGTTTGCACCCTTTACTGCCACATGCACTTGTTTTAATCCAAACTGAAATCATTTTGGAAAGCTACACAGGACCTCTTCATGTTGTCACATTGGTACAAGGGAGTGTTTCTCCTGTGTGCAGATGTTCCTAGTATTGGTTTATGTCTGGTCACATGACCGTAGAGGCTCTGTGTATGTGTGTGTGTATGTGTGTGTGTTCCCTTCATGCATCCAGATATTCACATATTTTCCATAGTTATGCTTACCTGAACCACCATTAGATTGGGTGCATACCTGGGCAGTTATCTCAGTCCTCACATGTGTTGCCTCTGCCCCCTCTAATTTGCTGCCTCATTTTAAAAAGTCCTCGGAAAGTGGGTTTAGGATTGATGACATGTGGTGCAGTCTTATACAGGTCTACTCGAATGTAAGTTCTACTGAATTCAATAGCGCTTACTCCCAGGAAAGTGTTTTATAGTGCTTGCCCCAAGAGATCCTCCCCTGCATCACCCTACTCAAAAGGACATTTAAAGGCAAGCAAAAAATTCAATTTCACAAATGTCAGGAGTGCAAAGGAAAAGAAAATGGTGCCGATCCTATCAGTCCTTCATTAAGTGTGCAAGAGCCAAGGAGACACATTACTGGTGGACTCTATGCCTCCCAGCCACCAGCCAGTCACCACTCACCAACCTGCCAAGCCCTGGGAAGGGTCTCTGCTGGCGTTGCATACCGGTGGGGAGGTAAGAGACAGGGAGTGGGGAATGACTCAGAACTGTGGAGAACATACCCTCCAACATTTCACAGATGAAAACTGGGACTTGCGCATCCCGGTAATATCAGACCATGGCCAAGTGGGCAAGCATTATTAGTGACAAAGAACAGGCAAGCTAGGAGGGGCTTCTCCAGCAGTTTGGTTTTGCTCGAGTCTATAGGTAAGGACAAGACTTTGCTGCCTCCTCTTTTTTCTCTCCACTGAGTTAACTGAGCACAAACTGCTTCTGCACTTTAAACATAGTTTGCAGTATCTGAAGTAAGCTGAGAACAAAGAGGGAAAGTGGGAGGACAAAAGAGAAACTGGCTCATTTTATAAGCAGCTGGAAAAGTGAGACAGCAGAGAATTAATCAGGACTGTCCCTGACAGTTGGAGGGTATGGGGAGAAGTATCTAGTCTCTGTTCAGTCAAAAGCAGGGGGAGCAATGAGGGTACATTCTCTTTTCTGTTCCTTCAGAGCAGCCAGATTATTAGTCTGAACTATTTCCCCCACTCATCCCTATCAGCATGTGACAGGAGGAGGGGTCCCTCCCAAGCCTCAACAGCAGCTGGATGGTTGGAGGATTTTGGATGGAGCACAAGAGCGTGTGAATAGCAATTTTGTACTCTGTCCAAAATGGGATTCATGCATGTGTGAACTACATTTACATGCACCAAGATCATTAACAGGATGCTGGCCAATATCTGGGTCATTAATGAGAACATTTGTGCTTACATACAGATTTGTATATAAATGTTTGCTAGTACAGGACATACTCCTTTTGGTCAACTATGCCCTCCTTCTCCACTGACACGAATCGGTACGGAACAATTTATCTGTGAATATGCATGATTTTTTTCACCGTTTGTTTTCAGGGATTCAGCAATTAGAAAGAATGTGTCAATAGGTTTTATATGGAATATTTGCACACTTTTGATCCTAAGAAGGTTCTTGATTTTTTAACTAAATTTACTAACAATGGCAAAGATGCTGTCAGTGTAGGAGGATGACAAAATGATAATGCTTTTGGTTATTAAGTTTTTCTCTCTATGGCCAAAGTGGACTCTGGCAGTACACACTTTATACCAAGGGTGTGATTCTCTGTATCTTTGTTGGACTACAACTCCCATCATTATTTACCATTGTCCATACTGTCTGGGGCTGATGGGAAATGGAGCTCAGCAACAGCTTCTTCCCTATTTCTGTCTTATATAGAGCTCTGGGTCTTATTGGTTAGTCCCAGCTAGAGTACACCTATTGAATTAGCTGTCAAGTGATGACTCAACACATTGTTTGAATGGGTCTACTCTAGTTTGAACTAGTAACAGGATCTTGGCCAGAAACATGGTCTTTGGGGAACATGAACAAATGTTGAAGTTTACAGTTTTTGTGCAGGGCATGGCTGGCAGTGATGACAAAGAGGACAATTTATCAGTCCTCCAAGAACTCTGTGTGAACTGAATTATTATCAGATATGTAGCAATTAGTTTCTGGGCCTAGCAGACCACCTGAAGAATTTATACCCTTGTGTTATCATTAGAAACGTTTGCATTACTTTTGCTCAGTTTCATACATTGTGAATGATCTGATAACAAAAAGCATTTTATGAGTTGACAGGGTGTGCCAATCACCAAGCACGTACTAGGGATTAAGGTAGGATTGTTTTCCTGGCCACTTCACTGAAAAGTCCTCAGCTAGTGCCTGTGTCCCTTCCCAACTCGTGAGTCTCAAATGAAGAGTTAAACATCTCAGAAGGAAATCCGGATCCTCCTGTTTGGAAAAGATCTCATGTATAATTAACAGAAGCTGCACATGATCTACCATCTGTGCCAAGTGAGCATCACCTGACTGATTATCAGTGTCACCTTAGCCTGTGGTAAGAGTTCTTTTTTACTGAGAGTCATTTCTAAAGTATGATCAGCAACTCCTAATTCATGGCATAAGCAAGTAATGTTTTCCCTTTTGATGTGTTACTTTGAAAGAATAACAACTCACTTTTTTTAAAAAAAGGACAAACTCAGACCACATTATTTTTACTTCATTATTCATAGCATGATATTCTAATAAGGCCAGTGGATAGTATCATAGAAAGCAAACATACATCTTTCATTTGGCCATAATTGCTTAAGTCCTAAGTACATAATATTTAACCAGCTGTTTTACCAGTTTCTGATCCCCCGTTGGCACATAATCATCATCTCTGGCCTTGTAGAAAGGCCAATATATAAACATTTATGACAGTGTATTTAGGGATTTTGCAAAATTATATTCTTTTTAGTTAAAGAGTTTCAAATACAGAGAATGGCTTGGTTCCTAAGATATATTAACTTGAAGGAGTTAATGGAAAAATAAATTCCACTTCTATTCTCTCCTCTGCAGTGTTCCAAGCCCCCCCTCCCAAATTGTCTAGAGTCATGTACGATGGCGGAGGGAGAATAGTCTCAAATCTTTGGCCTTTTCGCACTACATAATTACAGTGCTATTTATTTATTTATTTATTTGTATGATTCCACTTCAACTGCCATGGCAACATCCTATGGAATTCTAAAACTTGTATTTTATGCGGGAATATTTAGAAGTCTTAGCTAGAGAGCTCTTAGTGCTTTGTGGTTATTGTTGTGTGGCTTCAAGTCATTTCTGACTTATGGAAACCCTAAGACGAATCTGTCATGGGGTTTTCTGGGACTGAGAGTATAATGTGCCCAAGGTCATCCAGTGGGTTTCCGTGACTGAGTCGGTAATCAAACCTTGGTCTCTAAGGCTCATAGTCCAATGCCAGGATTCCATAAGATGTAGTTAAAATGGAATCATTATGCTATGACAAAGGCCCTTTCCACATGGGGTTAAAAAAATGGTGTAGATAGACCTCTGTCTACACCGTTACGCGAATTGGGGTGGATTACTCTCGAGTAATTCCACACGCCAATCCGCGGTTGGACGCCCACAAGTGGCGGCGCCGCGTGCTTTTGAAAAACCACATTTTATGTGGTTTTTCAAAGGCCCGTCGCAGCGCCCGTATGAATTTACGGATGTGCGAAAGGGCGTCCCTGCAGATCGGGCAGAGGGCAGGATTTCTGGCTGGCGAGCTTCTCCGATTGGTGGAGAGGTTCCGCCAGTTAAAATCTGCCATTTTGAGCGCTGCCGGGCACCGAGGATGCCGCGGGACGCTGCTCCGTGTAGAGCAGCAAAATGCTCTGCTCCGCACGGCAACGGAACAATGTAAGCCCGCGTTTTAGCGTGGCTTTCCCCATTTCCCTGCCCGCATGTGGGAAGGGCCTATATAGTGTGAAAAGGACCCTGGACAATCTCTTCCTCATCCAACATGCCACATCCCACATTTTTTCAGGAGGGCATCCAACCCTGTAAAGAACTGTGGAGGGCATAAGCTTTCTTAAATTCTTTAGGATCCAAGGGACCTTTCACACTACACAACCATTGCACTATGATTTCACTTTAACTGCCATGGAAACATCCTATGGAATCCTGGTGACATAGTTTAGAGAGGGATTGTTAGAAATCTCTGCCAAAGAACTCTAGTACATCACCAGACTACAAACCTCATAATTGTAGACAATGCAGCCATGGAAGTTAAACTGGAATGATAGTGTATAACTTTGTGACATGAAAGGCCCACAAGCCATTGTGTGTTTCTTTTTTCTTCCTCACAATCACCACAAGATTAGTAGCAATATACTTCATACTTGGAACAAGACTGAAATGAACCAGGTACCTCTATCATTCTATATTCTATTCTATTCTATTCTATTCTATTCTATTCTATTCTATTCTATTTTCTGTTTGCCTAGTCAAGATGGCTAAGTGAATTTATCACAACTAAGTTCTGTCTCCTGGCTTGATCCCTCAGACCTACCTTAACAGCCAACAGCTGCTCCAAGTGGTGGAGGTCAGTTCTGCTGTGATATGCATGCAAGGAGGAGGGTGTTTCCAGCTCCACCCAATAGTGAGCAAGGATGTGACAATCAGAAGCAGGACCCCATTACAATTTCTTGTCATGTTACAGATCATTGGTGGAAAGAGGACTAAAATGTCATCCTGCTGTGCCCCAATCACCAACAGAACAGATCTCCATCACTCAGACCCTTTCCACATCCTACCTTTTCTCGGCACTGGGTTGCAATGCTCGTGTAAGCAGCCTCTTGTGAGCGGTCCTCGCATCCAGGTTTCTTCAGCTCCGCACAAGCTTCCTGCTCACGTGAGAGCCCTGCCTCTTCCTTTCGCAGTGCAGCCTGGGACCTTCCCAGGGACCTTGAGAGCTGGGCCGGTCGCGCTTTCTGTCTCAGTGCAGCCTGGGACCTTCCCAGGCTGCACTGAGACAGAAAGCACGACAGGCCCAGCTCCCAAGGCTTCACACACAAGGTAAGTGTATGCAGGGCCTGGGAGCAATGGGCAACCACGCACCATTTTCAGCTTAAAGCCAAAAATGAAAAAGTGCGCGAGCGGTGCCTGCCAGGCCCTGGAGTGTCGCACAAATGTGAGTGCATTGTGTGGACTGTTCCTCACATTTGCGTGACGCTTGAGGGGCCCTTTCACATGGAAAATAACATGCGAAAAGGGTGTCAGGGTACCTGCCTGGAATTTAATGTGGGATTTGGTAAGCAGCAATACCATGATCATGAATACATAATACATCTGGATATGGAGCAGTTATGGATCTGTAGCTCTAGGTTATAAATCAGTAACTGCAATACAGGATGTCAGCCTGTCATGCTCTCTACTTCTCAAGCAATGGGAAATCTCATTGTCAGCTTCCTTTAGGAAAAGAATATGTTGGGTGCTTGTGATGTTTCTGTAATATGCATAGAAAAGAGTGGAAAAGTGTGCTCACCTTCTTGGAACTCAATGAAGCCTATTTCAGATAAGATATGCATAGGTTTGAGCTACACAGGCCTGGCTGGCTGGCTGGCGTGTGTGTGTGTGTGTGTGTGTTCTGGGAATTGTAATCTAAAAATATAACTTTCCCAATCTCTACTAATATGCTATATGGTCCAAACCCATTTGTATCTAATCTGAAATAGGTTCCAGAGAGTTCAAGGAAGGTAACTTCCAAATAAATGAGCAAATTGGCAGATACTGCTAAGAGGTTTCTTAGCAACTTTGCTAGTCAGGGCTGGGCATAATCTTGGGGAGAGAGAGAGAGAGAGAGAAAAGAGAAATTATCTGTACATTTTGGACAGGTGAAGCACAAAAGTATCTTATCCCCTGCATTCCAAGAGGCACACTTGAGATCTCTTCTGATCTCCCCAAACTGCCTGAGGCATAGCCATAATAAGAGAAGTACGGTAAGTACGTGACAAGCCTTATTTATTGTTTGAAGCACTAATACCTTGCCTGTCAGCCAGAAAAGTCTCCAGAGTGGTTCACTATCATCAAATACAGAAGAGACCTTGCCCTCGGGCTTCTGATAAAAAAAGGGCACAACATAAAAGGAACAGGCTGTGAGGAGGACACACAGTTCTTATCACTATCAATGGCAACTCCACAATGAAAAGAGACATTGTGGGTCTTCTTATCAATGACCATCTGGAATAAAAAAAGTTCGAAGTGAGGAGGAGCCAAAAGCTGGTGGTTTCTCATGGCGCTGTCATAGAAAAGGCTCCTGGTACCACAATCAAAATACATTGAGTAGCTATTTTACCCCCTCTTCTCTAATGGCCATTTTGGGAAAGAAGCAGTGAGACAACGTAAGGCAGGTTACAAGCGCAACATGGCATTCTCTGTATACTGTAGAATTCTATGAATGAGTCAGTGGGTTTACATGATCAAAACTTTGTCTGGAGGTGGCTATGACCAAGCTAAGTGGGTGGTCCTGCTTTCCATCACTGCCTCTGCTGTGGTGAAATGAATTGGTACTGGATGACAAATTTAGGGAGAGGTAAAAGCTAATGAACTTGACTGAACCAGCTTTCTTTCCCCCTGACGTAGCCTGATGCAATGGCTGTTAGGCATGGAAAATGAAAATAACAGCGTAGTATCTTCCTTGATTGACCTTAATAATTTAATATGCTATTGTGTTTCTCAGAATACTGTAACACAGGGATGGGCAGACTCCCTGTGTTTTCTGTTTTTAAAATTGCATTGTTAGCCACCCTGACCAAATCTAAATCTCCTCCTCCTCCTCAGTGATCTGCTAACCAGAAGCAGATACAAAATGGTGCCTCGGGGTGGAATCAGTTATCTAGTGCACTCAATGAACCATACATTGGCCTGTGAATTACTAGAAATCAGAGATTATAACACAACATTCTAAGGCCAAAAGAACAGAATAACGAACGTTGAAAGGCAGGGAGTTAGCAGTCCTGTTTTACATGCAAGCAACAATGAAGCTGAGAGATGAGTCCCTTCTCCTCTTTTTTACTCACCCTTGGAAGGATATTGGGACTATTAACCTTTAGAGATGTATTACAAACCACACACAGTGGTCTTCCAGTAGATTCTAGTCTACTTTTTTCTGTCCCTGCTACAGGAAGCCCCCATCTTTTAACACCCCATTATCTGATGACTTGCTTTCTTGATGCTTCCAAATGAAGGACAAGTTCCATTAATTCATCTGTTCTTCTCCACAGAGGCTTGCTTGAAACCACTTTCACACATGTGCTGCCTACAAAGCAAGTTGAGAGGGGTTAAAAAGGCACCAAGCCAGCTGAGAGACTTTGCAAGCAGTGCACGTGTGTGGTTGGTCTCAAGTGAGCCTCCATAAGTTCCTTGTGCTCCCTACGGTATAGTAGATGGGTTCAACCATTTCCATTTTCTGACAGTGCTCTGGTCCCTAATCTGTTAGATAAGCCTGTATATGATACAAGGGGGATAGGGAGTGGTGATTTTTAAATATGTTTGAAATGACAAACATATGTGAGGCCAGATCTGGTTCAAGACAACTCCAAAGCATGTGTTCCTTTCAACAGTCTTTCTTCTCAGAGTACTCAAGTTCATTTCACCGCCTCTTCCAACCCAAGATTTGGGTTCAAGATGAATGTCAAGTAAACTAGTTAATTGTACTAACTGTCTTCCTTCTGTACTTTTTTACTTACTTGTTACATGATAATTGACTTTAGTGTGGGATGCTTCAATACAATGAATTAATCCTGTGCTAAATATCAGAGTCCATAAAAAATTAAGCTGAATTACTACCATGTAGAGATCTAGACTGAGCAACTTGAGTCACTACTCATGCTTGCAACCACTGAAGTTATCCCAGAGAAAGTTAGAACTACTTTTTACATTTAGATTAATTGGGCATGTAACAGCTACAGCGCATTGTAATATTGTCCGACTTTTGGTACTGCTTTCGGAAGTTCCAGTCAAAAGACCAAAGACACAGTTCACGCTGCAAGACATAGACTCTTTATTATTTCCTTTTGTACATGTTCCTACTGGCACCTGACTTCATGCACTGCATTGTTGGGACTTGAAGAGCATCTTGAGAAACAAAGATCTTATATCATAGAATGATAGAATCACAGAGCTGGAAGAGACCACGGGGTGATCCAGTGCAACCCCCTGCCATGCAGGAACCCACATCAAAGTACTCCCAACAGAGTGCTTTATCAGAAACAGTTAATATAGTTTCTGCAGAAAATGAGAGCCTTACGAGCAGCCTCTGTCCGAGCTATATTCTACTTTTCTCCAGAAGTTTTTTGTTTTGTTTTGTTTTTGCTTATTTGTTGCAAAATCATTCTGCTGTGGGGCATCAAGTTTCCCTAGCACTTTTGCAATATTTTGTCCCTGCCAAAATGCATCTTACCCACCTCTGTGTAACAAGGGAATGCTGCCAGAAAGGAAGCTCCTCATGGGGCAAGCCACAACAGGAAAATGAGCAAGGGAATTATTTTCCTGCTGTATTGCTGGACCTGTTCTATGTCTAAGGGCCCCACAAGGAACAAACAATAAAGCGTGATTTTGGCAGTCACAACTTTCTCACATGGGACTTTGGAGAATGCAGCACATTGTGCTTTTTCCTTCTTGTAAGACAGACTTGCCAGAGCCATGCAACAATTGAGTAAAGCTGGCTCTCCAGAAAAGAAAAGCAACAACCACTGATGAAGAGCATGAAGCCAGTGAGTTTATTATAATCACAAGATACAGAGATGCCTGCCAACATGGGGCAGCTTTAAAAACAGATGGGCAAATTCTTGGAGAATAGTTCTATAAATGGTACAAGTCATAATGGATTTATCTTTGCTCAAGTACTCGACACAGTGTGCCTGTTCTATCAGTTGCTGGGGAATATGAGCAAAAGGGTAATGGGCACTCTTTTCTTGCTGGGGTTTGCTGTGGCACATTTCTTGCTTATGAGCTTCCCCTAGGCAACTGGTTGTTCACAACTCTGTGAACAGAAATTCTGGATTAGAGAAGCCATGGTCTGGTCCAGCATGGCTTTTCTTTGTTCTTAACCTGACACATTAAAGGAAGATTTTTGTTTGAGCATAAAACAGTACTACTCAAAATGCTGGCCCACGGACCAATGCCAGTCCTTAAGCCATCGGCTGCAGGTCCCTGGTGAGTTTCCAGGAAATAAATATTTGTAGTCAATGAATGCAGATGTGATATCAGTCCATGGCACAGTAGAAAAGATAGTCTCTCGGGAAAAAAATGCTATGAAAGGCCTCTTCTAAATTAAAGGTCTGTTGTTGCTGTGTGCCTTCAAGTCATTTCTGAGGCCATTTCCGTACTAGACTGTTATAACGCTCTCATTCCACTTTCAACCTCCTATGGAATCCTGGGGTCTGCAGTTTAGAGAGGGGCCGACCAGCCCTTCCCTAAACGGCAAACCCCAGGATTCCATAGGAGGTTGAAAGCGGAATGAGAGCGCTATAACAGTCTAGTGCGGAAATGGCCTGACTTATGGCAACTCTAAGGTGAACCTGTCTCAGGGTTTTCTGGGGCTGAGAATGTGATCTGCCCAAGGTCACCCAGTAGGTTTCCATGGCTGAGCAGGGAATTGAACCCTGGCCTTCAGGGTTGTAATCCAACAGTCAAACTGCTACACCATACTGGCTCTCAGAGGCCCTTTCTGCATCATACCTTTTGTTGAATCCATCATGTGGGGGATCCAGGGAAAGCCTCTCCTGGAAGGGGAGCATGACAGAAGCACTCCCCTCTGCATGGGCTGCCAGCTGGATGGGAGGAAGCGTGATGACTCTGCCCCTCCCTTCCACAGCACAGCCTGGCACTTTCCCAGGCTGAATTGGAGGAGAAAGTGCATCCATTTCACTTCCTGACATTCTGTATAGCAGGTAAGTGAGGGAGGGGGGCGGGAGGACTGTGCAATCACAGTTCATTGACGGGAGAAACCCATCAATGATTTATTCCATGATTGCAATAGGTGGCCACAGGATCATGATGGGATCATGACGATGTCATGCAGAACTGTAATTGCTATCCTGTCATGGTCCCACTGCCATTGTGGGTTGGGGGACAAGAGGCAGAAAAGGCCACAGTTAAAGGTCTACAATTATTTAAATGTAAACACACAGCAGCAGGCATGTCAATGGGAGCACTGAAGCTTCCTACTTTTTCTTGGCTCCTGCTCTTTTGTTATTGGCAGTGGAAGGGATCATTCCAACTTGCTATTAGAGTTTCTTATGCTCTTCTTCATACATTAGGATGCAAATTTGATACCCCAATACTACTGCACTTCCTGTTCCCATAATTGTAAGTAACAATAGCACCTCTACACACATGCATCTCCTCTGACTTTTGGGAGACTATCTCATAAAAGTTCCCAGCATCTTGGAGAAACCTCTCTGGTCACTGTCTGTGTTTTTTCCAGCAGGCTGTTAATGGTACAGTAAGTGAAAATATGTTAACTGTAAACTATTTTTGTATTTAAATTTCATCATTGCTTACCCTTTGTATATATTGTATATGTCTGGCAATATGTCATTTCTTGAAAACTGGGACAGTGCCAGTTTTTTCAAATATTTCTGTTATCTAAAAAATTATCTGAAGACATTCCTACCTGCACCCCTTACATGACAACGTCCTGTGCTGTTATAGAACAGCAAAAACCAGCAGTGTGTTCAGTTTCAGAGCTGCGAGGAAGAAGATTTGTGGTTCTTCGTATCTGAAAGCCAGGCCAGGTTTTCTATCCACAGCTACACACCATTCTGTTCAGGCAACACCTTCCCTGTTTGTTGAAGGTACGCATCTGTTGCCATCAGCTTGCCGCTATCAGCGGAAGATAAGCTTAAGTAATCCAACCTGCTTTGCCAACTCAAGCCTAACAATTAAATTGGTTTCTCCTTAATTCTTCTCTTTAAAGATTAGAGAACAAAGGACGAAACACGTTCAAAGAAGCTTAAGGAAGCTGTAAGGAGAAATTTTATAATCAAGATTTGACCTATCCTTAGTTTTTGGAAATATGCTGGGTAAGCATTATCAAGGTGACACATGTACCATAGGCCCCATCTAGCAATTAGTAGAAGTCTGTAATCAACTGGTAGCTAAAAATGCTCCTGTACAGAGGAGCAGGTTGCAATGGCTTTAGTGCAGCTTGAGATTTCATCTATGAAGCTGATCTATGGGAAATGGAGTGTGTTGTTGGCAAATGCTGATTTGACCATGGTTGCAGGTTAAGATAATAGCTGAATGTCAATCATTCTGATTTATGGACTACATCTTCTGCTTTCACTATATCTCAGCAGGAAATCAGCAACATGTGATGCTATATCAGAAGTGCATAATATGTTCTGCCAGGCAAATAAGCAATAATGGCTTGACTCAAGAAAAGTCTAGGTTTCACATCCACAAAGATACAAAATAAAAGACAGAGCCATTTCATGGGGTTAGAAAAGTTGAGCAGGTGTTACCTTTTGATATGTTACCACACCAACCCCCTGACTGCCTGCCAGCTGTGCAGAAAAAAGATGGAAATGGTTTCTTGTTGAGAGCCTAGTGAGAAGTATAACGCCTGCACACTATTCCATTCTCCTAGAACCTTTAAGAGCAAGGCCTATGGGCTGGAATCCAGCACCGTCAAGTTTTAAAACTCGAATAACCTTGATAACATTGGTAGAAATCTTCTTGAGCTGAAAATGCTGTTGATGAATGCCAGTTCGGTGAATGGGAAAACTACCATCCATGATTGATTTTGATAAGCATGCTGACCTGGTGTATATCATAGACATCTGGCTGGATGATGCAAGGGGGGGGGTTGTCCCAGCATTGTAAACCAGGTTCCTCTGTGCCGCAGCAGACAAGACTGGGGGTGAGGGGCAAGGAGAGGGAGTTGCATTGGCCTATAGTTCTATTTCCCCTGACCAGGCCTTATCCCACAGTTTTTTGGGTCTAAGCATGTGTACCTGAAGCTGGGTGGCTGGGATAAATCACGGATTCTGTTGGTGTACCACCCATTTCACTGCTCAACAGTCTCCCTTCCAGAGCTAGCTGGGGTATTCTTGGGGTTGATGGTGGAGTTCCCTTATCTTATAGTGCTTGAGCACTTCGGTGAGCATGCTGAAACTGGTCTGTCAGAAGAGACTCAGGGCTTCATGTCTGCCATGACAACCATTGGCTCTGTTCCAAGGTATCTGGTGCAACTCATGCTGCTAGACACACTCTGGACCTCATTTTCTAAGCTGGGTGGGGTGATAATGGTGAGTGGAGGAGCTGTCTATAATTCTCTTGTCATGTGCAGATCACTACCAATTGGGATTTCAACTTACTGGGACTCAGAGCCTCTGCAGGGTGGTTTGCCGCAGAAAACTTATGGATCCAGCTGGATTCCTGATAGTTGAGGAGTTTCCCACTGCCTTAGGAGATGATTAAGTCAAAGCCTTGATTGACCTCTGAGATGGTGAGATGTCCAGGATAATGGACATGATTGCTCTTAAGAATCCCCTCTCATGGAGTGCAGCCTTGGTTGTCCAGGGAGCTGGTGGTGATGAAAAAATGAGATGGCAACTACAGTGATGTTGGTAGAAAACTCAGAGTGGGTCCAATCAGACACAGGCCACAGCCAACATATGTACATATTTGAGGGTAACACAGGCATCAAAAACAATGTTTTTCTCTGCCATAGCATCTGCAATGAGCTAGCCAGAAGAGCTATTTTAGTGCTTAGGGGCCTTTTATACATGGAATCGCAAGAGAATTTAGGCCACTTGACAGCCTGCTGTGAATGTCTTTCTTGGTACTTTGCAGTACCACTCAAGTCCACTCTGACTTGGATGCTGTAAGTAATACAGATTCAGTGGATGTAGCTTTGGTTCCTGCTTGTACAGTATTAGCAGGTACTTTTCTATTTGTACAGCTCAAGGATGTGGGCGAGATTCTTGTAGAAGTAAGAGTCAGCACATCTGTGTTAGATCCCTGCCCTTCCTGGCTTACCAAAAAAGCCAGTGGGGGAGCTGGTTGAATGGGTAGAGAGAACCTTGCTAAAGGAAGACAGAGTTACAACATGCCTAAAGGAGATAGCTATACCACCATTACTAAAAAGGCCTCCCTTGATCCCACCATATTGGATAATAATTAACCAGTTTCCAACATTCAGTTTCTGGGCTACATACTGGAATATGTGGTGGCCACTGTGCTATTCTATATGTAGCTCAGATCCAGGGATTCCTGTATGAGATGGATTAGGTCCATTCAATCTGGCTTCAGGCTTCATGTGGTTTTGGAGGTTTTTAAGTGGAGGCTGGATAGGCATCTGTTGGGAATGCTTTGATGGGTGTTCCTGCGTGGCAGGGGGTTGGACTGGATGGCCCCTGGGGTCTCTTCCAACTCTATGATTCTATGATTCACCATGGGACAGAGACAGCTTTGATCACCTTAGTGAAAATGGACAGGAGAAGTGAGTCCCTGCTAGTCCTGTTGGACCTCTCAGCAGTTTGTAATATCATCAATCATTGTGTCCTTCTGGGCTACCTGTCTGGGATGGGACTTGGAGGCACTGTTTTAAAAACAAAACAAAACAATTCAATCAATCAGTCGGAATCCAAAGAGATTGTCTTGATTCTAAACTGGTATCTGTTATCAGTAATGAACTGGATGAAGGCAAACAAATTGAAACTGATACTCCTGGTCAGTTGAAAGGCATATCAGAGATTCAGGAGTTAATACTCCTGCTCAGGATGCAGACTTACAACTTGGGTGTACTCCAGATTCAGCCCTGAGCCTGGAAGCTCAGGTCTCAGCAGTGGCAAGGAGTACATTTGCAGTTAAGACTTGGGTACCAGATGTGCCTGTTCATTGGGACATCTGATCTGGCCACTGTGACACATGTCTTTGTTACATTGTTTGGATTACTGTAATATGCTCAATGTGGGGCTATCTTTGAAGAGTGTTTGGAAACTTCAGCTGGTCCAAAGCGCTATAGCCAGATTGTTAACTGGGACTGGTTGAAGGGCATACAAAACTCCTTTGTGGCAACAGCTTCACTGTCTGCCAGTTCCTTTCTGGGCACAATTAAAAGCTAGTTATTGCTTTAATGCTATGACCTGGTTCAAGCCCAGGTTATCTGAAGGATGACTGGGCTACTCCCAGGCTGTGTTCCTACCAGATGTGGGCCAAGGCCTTGCATAACTGTGCTATTCTATATGTAGCTTATTTGTTGAACTGTTTTTAAGCTGTTTTTTTTAAAAAAAATTGTTGCTGCATGTCTTCAAGTCATTTTGACTTATCATGACCCTAAAGTGAACATATCATGGGGTTTTCTGGGGCTGAGTGTGTGTGAGAGACCAGAAGGTTTCCATGGCTGAGCAGCGGATTGAACCCTGGTCTCCAGAACTTTCACACCACTACAGCATGCTGGCTCTCTATACTACGTTGTCTCTCTTTATGGATAGTTTAATATTTTTAACTTCTGTGTTTGGTGAAGCCACCTTGAGTTCCACACTGGGGAAAAAGTGAGATGATGATGATACAGAAATGCAATATGAATTGTTGTGGATAACAATCAGATTTTTGGAAATTTATATTAAGTGCTTATGTTTCAGTTGTCTCATGAACATTTTTCTAAATGTTGCTCCAGAAATCTTCCCAGTCCGTACAGAAAATGGATTTATATCCTTCAAGATACAGAAATGCAAAAACAAACACCCAAATTCTGCCCTCCCATATCTGAACTGTTAGCTCCTGTGCAATCATTTACACACGCCTAAATGCAACACAAAAAACAGAAATCAATGGTACTTTCCTCAAGCATGTAGTTAGTTACTAATAAATATTTATTCACAGAGGTGCAATGAGCTAATTTGTGGAATTCAAACATTATGTTCTTAACAAATAGGTGATATACATTCAGGTTGGTAAAACAGTTTTCTGCTGTTAGTTTTGAAGAATGATTTGATCTGAAAATGCAAGAGCAAAAGCTGAAATATCAGCTCATGCAGTTGCTGTAATAATTAACTGACCACCAGGGGGAAGACCATTCCTATATTACAAATGCCAACTTTCTAGTCATCCAGTCAGGTCCAAGCCAAGGTACCTTCTACATGCTTTGACTCAGACACAGCCAATCCAAATAACAGTAAACACTTTTTAAAAAACCCTTACCTATATTAGGAAGATCATCATGAAAATTCATTATAAATTTGGTCCTCAGCTATGTTTAAACCAGAGGTTATGATCATGAGGCCATAAAAATGTTTTTGTGGCTCTTGACTCACCCAGGTTCCTTCTCCACTTTTTTTTCTGATGCCCAAAGGGTGAATTCTCTCTCCCTGAAGTCTTTGGAAGCAGCAATTTGTCCTTTAAATTGATTGTAAGCTTCCCCACTGCATTGTTCAACATTTTAAAAAACAGTTTTTCAAAAATTGAAGTGGGAATCACTTCAACGGTGTTTTGAGGGGGAAGCATTTTTGGCAGCTGGTGGCAGGTCCAAGCAGCAGAAAATGCCCCCCCCCATTTTCTTTACTTGTCTCCTTGTTTCCCATTTAAACATACAAACTTCATCTATTTTGCAATCTGGATTTGCCTCTTTGCATGGAAGAGGCTTATCTTCGAAATGTGATTAAAAGCATCAGAAGCACAGTAACCTAAAACCAGACAAAAACCGATAGGAAAAGATCACCAATCCCTGCTTAGTAATTAAAATTACTTTTATTACAATAATCCATTTATTTTAAGAAATACAGCTCGAAATCTTTGGTAGACAAAGCAATTAAAATTTGTGAAGCTTCCTAATTTCCTTAAATTCTAAAATATTTCAAATGCTTACAAGCCAATAATTAAACAAGATTGTGTGAATTCAATAAATAGTAACATCTGGTCCAGTTCAAGTATGGATCAACAGATCACAGACTTAATAGAAATAGAAAAAACCCTGAAAACCTGATACTAAACACTAGCGTGCAGGTCTGTAGCAAAATTTGTCAAGTTTTATTGGGCATTCTTAGATTCTCTCATTTTAAAATGAAAAAAAAAGTGATATTAATACTCATTAATAGATTGAAACAAGTAAGAAAATAGTGTGATCTCTAATTACTTTAAAATGTTTATGCTGCTTTACTATACTCTATAAATAATAAAGTTTTTCATATAGTAGTAATAAATAGTTTTTGGCTATATTTTAGAGTGCTGTGTGCTATACATATATACTAGTCAGTACAAATTACATGTGTGACAAATTAAGGCAGGTGGGAAGTAATGTTTCAGATTTTGAAATTTCAGATTTTTGGTGCAAGAATTCCAAAGCAAGATGGGCCATTTTTGCTGTGAAAGAAGACCTTTTCTTTTTTTTAAAGTGAGCCATGCATATTATCTCCCAAGCAAGATACACATTCTTCATTGGCAACTCTCAATGTAAATATTTTCATTGAGATCCATCTCATAAATTACAGCAACAGTTTCTTCACAGACTACAACTGTCTGTTTTGTAACAGCAGAAGGCTATATGTACTTTTGAACTCCAGCAGTAAACATTATTGATTGCTGTTTTAAGTGTGACTGTTTTTCTACTTTGTATGTGTGTGCCTTCCAAGTTGCCTGTCAACTTAATGCTTTTAAAAACTGTTCACTGCTTGAAAAGGTGCAATAAGATGTTTTGAAAGGACAAAGTTCAGTATCTTGTGTTCTCAGAGAAGACCAGTAGTGCCCATGTCAGCCTTGCTTCTTCAAAGCTAAGCCAAACGCCAAGACATAAAAGTTCTAAGTAAGTATGAATCTGAAGTGTGTTGTTTGCCCCCATCTCTGATGTAAATAAATGGAATGTTTATACCATTTAATGTAATGGAGCACAGGTCTGTGACAGCATAATAACACAGAAAGTGAAGTGAAGGTATGGGTTTCCACATCCTCTCCCCTCACCAGAAAAAGGATTAAGATATAAGGGAACATGGCAGCAAGAATACTATTTGCTCAAGCTTGGATATGGACTGACACACCAAGGTAAGAAGAATGGATTAAGGTAACTGAGTTATCCCAAACTTCCAAACTAACATGGGTTTTAAAGGATAAATCAATTGAAATTTTTTTGAAAGACTGGAAGCCATTTCTGGATTTTTTGAGCAATAAGAAATCTAACAATGCAATTATTTATAGCCATGGTCACTAGTAATTCCAGTAGGATTACTTCATTGGATCTTTGATGGTAGAATAATGTATTCGGCTTGGGGGTGGTCAGAGCTCTTTTGTTTTTTAGTAGCTTAATATTTAGTGTTTTAGTTAGTCAGTGTTCAGTGTTTGAGTTTGGTGTGCCAGTACTGTTTTGGTTTTAGTTCCTTTTCTTTTTCTTTTGAACATATGTTTCTTTGACTCTAACTGTGATTCTGATCTGTTTGTTTTAAAACTAATAAATAAATCATCTATAAAGAAAAAAGATATCGGAGAGCTTAGAACATGAAAGAAGAGGTTAGTTGTGAGATCTTGGCAATTGCCATTTTTCTATTAATTTAGTCACAGAAGAAAAGATCTTAAAAGTACTAGTAGTATGGGAGCATAATTTGTTGAACTTCAGGAGCAGTGAATGATGGAAATAATTTTTCTCCTGCCTTTTTCTACAAAATATTAAACATCATTCAAAAACATTCTATACAAGGGACTGCAACAAATACACTTGCTCTTCTTTTGAATATGGCTCAGCAACTCATATGGTACTTGGTATTTTTTTAAAAAGATCATCTTTGTTACGATTGATGCTACTAACAGTTTTACAGGAGCTACACATTTAAACACTCCAAGCATCATTTAAATAAATAAGATAAATGTGATGTTTTCTTTAATTGTACTTTTGATAAAGCACATTGTTGAAACACACAGATTTAAAATATAATATTATGTGCATGCGCATATATATATATATATATATATATATATATATGCAACATAGAAAATAAATGGAAATGAAATTCAAAGTTTGCTCAACCTAGGGCTGCAGTGTGAACTTGATTAATCAATGAGAAACATTTGATCAGTTGAAAAGGTGCCTCTTATTTTTGGACTGGTGTAAAATATTACCACCCTGGAACACCACACATCAGACACAGGACTCCTAAGCAGTTTTTTACCCGTTTAGCTTCAGTGAGATAGCTGCATCATACAGCTTCAAGACCAAAAGCCTTTCCTGCCTCTGCCTCCAAAAGTGAGAGGAACTACTTTAGAAAAAATAGCCTATTTCTTTCTTATGCAAAGAGTGTGTCTTCTAAGATGGTGCAAAAAAACGTGTGTATCATCTGAAACAAAGAAAAATGCTCCCCCCACTTAAATCTATTTGTTCATTCATGTGCAAATTTATGCAGATTTGACAGAAATAGGCCTCTAATAAGCAACTAGAAATAAGATTTATGAAAAGGTCATGAGAATTATTACCAATTCTACCAGGCACAAAATCTGGAACACAATATGCTAGAAACTTTCTAATTTTAGTCTTCTGAAATGTGTTCAGGCCCAGATGGATATACTATATAGACCAGGGCTTTCTAAATGGTGTGCCGCAACACGTTAGTGTGTTTCTGAAGTGTGTACGCGTGTCGCCTACAATCTTGGAAATGCATGTTATTATTTATAAATCACATATTTTAAAAAATATATGAAACCTTTTCATGAGATATGTTGTGTCCCCATACACTTTGCTATTACAATTTATGTATGTGTCTGTATCTCTTATAAGGGGTTAGTTTAACCTCTGGTTTGCTAGTAAAACTGAATTATTGTGCTGCAAAATGATGCATGTCTAAAAAGTGTGTCACCAACATGAAAAGTTTGGAAAGCTCTGATATAGACTGTGGACTACTTCATACAAGACAGTGATATTAAAGTAGTAACATCATGAACAGTAACATATAGATGCTGGATGTGATTGTAAGACCTGTGGTTCATCACTGGGCAAGGTGAATGAATTGAAGTATTTTAACAGGATTTTTTTTAAAATTCAATTCAGTTTTGTCAGATAATTTGCACTATGTTTTTTTCCCCACCTCAAGTTGCATCATAACTAATGCTAAGAAAATCCCTGAGAATTCTGATTTAGAGAGCTATATCCGTTACAGTCTGAGGAAGCCAAGTTCAGCCAGTTATACAGATATGTCACTGCTACTTCATTGTATTTCAGGCATTATGTTTTATAATGGTGCTCTCAGGGTAGATGCATAGAGCAAACTCTTCATTATGCTTTCCCTCTTTCACCTGAGTGCAAAGTAAAGGTGCATCATCAGAATAAGAAAAAAAAATGTATGTTCACTTAAAATCAAAATCATAACCTTTTCTCCTCAAAATGAGGCACAATTCCAATATCTTCCTGTGTCAAACTGCTTTCTTTTTCACTCATCTTCAGATTCTCTTCTGCCAGCTGTGACAGGTACTTCTGTGGTGAACAAGAGACACAAGAGTAACATCTGAGACAAAATATTTTACAATGATTTAAAATTATCTACAATATAGTATTTCATATTTTCATGCCATTGCCACAAATATTTATGTTACTCCAAAGAAAGGAACATGCATGAATAGCTTTCAAAAAGAGAAGAAATGCAGATGTGATTCAGGCCCAGAATTAACAATCAATATGGCTGGGCATTTGAAAGGGCTTATGTGCCAACAAATGCTGACTGGATACTATCATTTTGAACCACATCTGACTGTTCCTTGCTTACAACCAGTGCTATTCCCTTTTGTCACTAAAGGAACAGTTGGGAGACCTATTCAGTAGAAGTACCGCAAGACTCCTGCACCATGGTTTTCTCCCTTACCTCTGGCTTATGCTCTCATATTATCCTTCTGGCACCAAAAGAAAAAGTAGTTGCTGCTGGTGGTTTTTTATTCCATCATGAGAGGAAGAGGAAGAATGGAAGCAACACTAGCAGCACAAAAAGAAGGCAAATGCTGATTCCATTAGCAACCACTGGGAATGGGTCATGGTCAGTGAATGATGCTTATTAGGGCCATGGAACAATTTAGCTGAATACTGATACTTGGACCAAATCAGACTGATTTGGAGCAAGCCAAGATGAGATTATATTGTCTAATCCAGTTCTGGAGTGAACCAGCATGGTCCAGTTAGTACTGATTAGTTAGATTCAGGCATCAAAAAGAAGTAGCAAGACAGTGTAGTCTTGTTGAGTATGCATAGGGCTAAAACAAGGGATGGAGACATGAGTATACAGGTGAACCTCACCCACTAACATCCCAGAGTACCTAGAAGTAATGTACACTTTCACACATTCAGTACAAAGATCTGAAGATGGCTCTGTAACCATGTTTAGCCAAACATTTGCAAAGCTGAGTGCGACACCTGCCACAGGTTTCCTGCTCTGTGGAGCTTTGTAGACGCCATCAGTTGGGGTGGGGAGGGAGAGTCATCTGGAAATATGACCACAAAAGTAGATAATATACGCAAGTCCAAAAAAGGGGGGCTTTTTTAGTGCTAATAACCAGTTTTAAAAGACAGAGTAAGATTGCTTGTATAAGAATTGCTACACGCAATATATATACATGGAAGGTTTTATGCATACATTCACAAATGCAATGTATATGTATGCTATACTACACATTTACCAGGAAACTGGGAATGGCCAATATTCAAGACTAGAGAGATAGTTGTAGCTGTGCAGTTGCAGTGAGACAGTTTGAAAACTGCATCTGTCAGCTGAAAGACAACCGATCAAGGCCAATATGTCTATCAGGCAGGTATCAGTAATGGTATTTGGTACTGACAGGAGGAGGCGAATTTAAATCACTTTTTTCTATCAGCCCTGATACCCTCCATCTCTTTTTGGTCCTATTATTCTTGTAGGAAAAATGCTTAGTATATTTCTGAGCAAACCCCAGCTCCCTCATTCCATGTTGAAGTCATTTTTTTAAAAAAAGGAAGAATGAAAGAAATTATGAAATCATTTTTCAGGTATCATCACCCTCTTCCTTGCTAAGTAACATCAGTGCCTTTTACAGGCTATGCCAAGGCAGTGCACTTGCTACTGTGGGAGCTCAGAACAGCTGTACACATAACTAAAAGTTATATTCCATATGATCACACAAAGAGAGGGAGAGAGGGAGTGTGGTGAGGGAAATAGGGGGGCATGAAAACTGTCTAATTCGTCTAATGAACCCCTGCCAGGAAAAGGGCAGTTACTCCATGCTATTAAAAACAGATTCATCTGTTGCTTAGTTCACTAAAACCATTCATATCTATAGATGTTTTAAAAATTATTTATTTGTTAATTTTAACATAAACAATCTGATTCACAATCAAAGTAATATACATTCAGAAAAAGCAGAAAGCAAAGAAAGAAAGGGAAAAAAAAACTAAAATTAAACTAAATCACAATACTAAAACATGAAATTAAAACACTACCTTACTGAAACACAAAAGGGCTCTAACCCCCCAAGCCAAACTGTAATGAAAGACAAAAAATAAAAAAGACAAAATATATTATTCTACCATTTCAGATCCTACTATATTTATTAATAACCATAGCCATAAATTATGGCATTGTCAGATTTCTTATTGATCAAAAAGTCCACAAATGGTTTCCAATCTTTAAAAAAAAAACAAAAAAAACGTCAATTGTCTATAGATCTTTAATGAGCAAATGCTCACTTTCCCAGTTATATAGAACTACTTTGGTTTTGGATTAGTGGCTGGCCTAAAGGGAGAAAAAGAATCCTCAAGGCAAGCCTTTCACCTGTTACCATCTCCACTTTCATTTAGGTTTTGCGTGACTTACTACCGTGCTGTCTGTAGCATTTTGTATTAACTTACAGTGTGCATGTCATTTTCTACAGAAAAGCAAATCGTGAGTGATGGTTATCTTCACTGATTTGTAACAACTTTATGTGTAACCACACTTGAAATCTGCAACCAGGGAATTAACCAAAGCTCTTTAGCTTCTAGTTGGCTTTGACTAACCTCTAGATTTAACAAAAGGGCTAATTTGTAACTGTGCAAAAATACAGTGGTGTTGAACAGCCAGCATTTTCAGAAGTGGTAAAACTGTGGTGTGAGCCCTGAAAAATCAGGGACGGGAGTTCTATGGGCAAGCCCATTTCCACACGCCCTCCAAAAGGTCTTTTGCCTTCTTTCTGTCAACTAATCTATAAGATTTCGAAAATCGTTCAAAATATGCTTCATTCAAAGCATTATCACACAACATTAGTCACTTTGACTGTGCACTTTGACTATAAAGATATATATAAAGACTATAAAGAAGAGAGCATTTAAAGCCACTCCTGGTGTTTTGTATCTGGTGTTCAATGCTGAACCAAACATCTAGTGATTAAAGGGCTGATACTAATAATGTCTACAGGGTACAATACAGAATTCATATGCCCTCCCAATCAACATTGCCTTATAGGTCTGGCATGGCACCTTTCTGGTTAAGGACATTTCCAAGTTCACGGATGCCAGGCACATGTGCTTCCTTCATCGAGGCTTTCGCCAATCTTGAGCGTGTTACATTGGAATAATTTTTAACATTACCTAGGAGGCCAAAATTCTAGGAAAAGCAGAGAGGTAAGGGAGTAGATTTAGGGAATAGGGTGATTCCCCCTGTCCCCTGCTCTACCATTTGTGTCATAATCTTTCCTAGTCATTTTTCTGCATACCTGGCCTTTAAAGATGTACCTAGCTCAGATGTCTATCACCTGCCCCCAATTCTGTGGTAGACTTTTTTAATTTAACAGCAGATCCAAAACAAAGAAAATGGCTATAAGCAGTGGGGCTGAGGATTGATTCCAGCATGCATACGTGCACACACTGTGTCATCTTTATCTCTTTTAAATAAACCTTGCTTTGAATTGAAAAGGCAGCAAAAAAAAAAAAAAAAACAACCTAGCAGATTGGGATGCAGGCAATGTGAATGGTTTTGGTCTTTTATCATGGTGTCTAAGTAGTAAAGGAGGAGATGCTATGTGACTACATGATGAGCCAACACACAGTGGGTATCAGTTTTAAAAGCATGAATCTGTTACCTGAAGGTTTCTGTAGTGAACTGTACTTCTACAATGACGTGTCTTTGCTGCTTCTTCATTTGTGTAGAAAAGTCCACAAAGCTTGCAGTAGAAGCCAGTTCGAGGCACAACAAATTCCACTCCTTTGCAAAAAAATGTAAAAGGCAATGAAGCGGGGAGGGGAGGAAGAAAGCTTAATTTAAAAATGTCCTCCAAAGAGAAGAAAAAAAATGTAACTATCTCAGTAGTAGAGGAATTTATTGAAGCATAATGAACTGGCAAAACCATCTCTAAGTATTCCTTGTCTAAGAAAGCCCTATGAAATGGGGTTTCATGGGATTGCCATAAGTCAACAAGCGACTTGAAGACGCATACACATACAATGCTACCACTCCCCTTTAATGCACTGCCCCATATTATTCATAATTATTCAGAGTTAAAGTGGTGGCAGGACCTGGAAAATCTATTTAGCTATTTTAAACAAGGGTAGCAACTGTGCACCCCTCCATATGCTGTTGAAGTGAAACTCCCAGCAATCCTACCTATCAGAAGCAATGGTGAGTAATACTGGGAGCTGTAGCTCAGCAACATCTAGAGGCCTGCGTGGTTCCCAGTCTGCTTCATTATTATTACTGGTGTTTCTGTATTAAATTTTTCACTTATATCTGGTTCTCACACTATTTAAGGTTTGACTTGTATTCAGTTAACAGAAAAGGATGTGTAAATATTTTCAGAATTAATGTTCATTATATTATTTATTTTATTTTAATCCAAAAATGTTATCTAGGACAGAGATAAGGTTGCCAAAGCTCCCCGTGCAAAGACCTTCCCCTGTTGGCAAAGCCTGAGTGAAACTTCTTGTGTGTCAGTTTACTCTTCCCTAAGTGAAATTATTTCTTGAAGAAAGCATTATTGTTGAGGGGAAAAAAACCCCCAATGTTTATATCTTAATTATATCTCTTTCTGGAGATTGGAATAGATTTATAATAGACCTGAGAATTAGGGATTTCATTCCCTATCAGCCTCCCCTAGTGCCATTTTCCTCCTCGTCTGGTCATCCTGCCTTGATGGAAGAAAGCTTTAGCTTGGGGAATTTTCTGAAAAAGATCTCATACTGCAAAACAAATTGTATTATATGAGTGGCCCTTGCATCACACATACCAAGAGGAATGCTGAGCTCTGTAAACACATCTTCTTGTTCCCATGATGGTGAAAGATATGATCTTTTTGATTCCACTTCTGGGAAGTTTGGAGTTTTCATTTCTTGATACGTACAGTTTACTTTGAAAGCAAAGGAACATATTGAATAAAACCAGTTTGGTGACATGCAAAATGGCTTACAATACTAACACAAATGCAAGCTTGGATCTCCAGGGAAGTTACTTTTTCTGTTGCTAATGGAGTTGAAATTTTATTGCCTGGATTTTACGACTCTTTGTCTCCCAGTGCTCACATTGCTGAAGGCAGGAGTGACCTCTGTGTGTATTGATATCCCTCTAACCACATTAACTGACAAGAACAAAAACAACATCTTGACAAAATATAGGCCTGTGACCCTTAACTTCATCTTTCTTCTTCTTCTGTATGATTTTTAGCACCTCTACCTGATGAAGAAGACACTAGAATTTCAAAAGATTGTGTGCTATATTTTGTGCACATTTGATTGGCCCAATAAAATGTATTGCAGGGAGGGGCCGACTGACCTTCACTAGGGAGTGGGTTCCAAAGCCTTGGAGCAGCCACCAAGGCAGTGCTCTCCTGGGTCCTTAAGCAGCCAGCCAGACCTGTGATGGGTAGTGGGACTGAGAGGAAGCCCTCCCATGAAAATATTAAGACTTGAGTAGGCTTGTACAGAGAGAGATATGCTCTTTCAGATAGCCTGGGCCTAAGATGCATAGGACTTTATAGGTCATAACCACCTCTCTGAATTTTGCCTGCAAATGGACTGGCAGCCAGTGAAGGTGTTTCTCTAAGACATCTGCGGTGCACCAGGTTATCTACAATTTTTTAGGGGTAGGCAAGCTATGTGGACTTGAAAATCTATGAACAGAATTCTTATTATCTGAACTTCAGTCACTGGTTAGGGAAATATGCTGACAGACGGCTAAAAGTAACTGGTTGTCCCAAAAATATTTAAATATTTTCTAACATTACCACATCAGATACATAGAAATGTATGGATGAAAATGGAGAAGAGCAAATGCACTAGCATGCAAATAGAATAATATTTAGCAATTCCAAAATAATTTCACTTTTTAAGGTTTTTTTTAATCAACTAGACATAAATGACTTTCTATTAACTATTTTACATAATGTGCCAAAGATTCAACACAACTTGTATAAAACCTAGAAGGAACCATGATAACAGGCATCTCTTCCAGAATATTCACTAGATCCAGACTTTATTTTCTTGACAAATAAGAACCTTTAAGAGCTGGATTTTGACACTTCTTTTGGGATACTTCCATCAAAACTTGTAATATTTTTGGCAATGAATATTGCTACTATAAACTGTAAGTATGTTGCATAGATAAAAGATTCATAAAACCTACCTGATTTCAGGAGAAAGCTAAAAAACTATACTGATTACCTTGAATCCTTTGATGTTCCTGATTTCCAAAGCTTGTTTCTTCCTGGGTGTTTTTTGCCAGCAGCTCCACAGTTTTTCCACTCTCACTTTCTAATGATTTCACTGCTTGATAATCATCTATCACAGTGTCATTCTGCTGGAAGAGCTCTTCTTTTGGAGGACCAGAAGAAATACATTGCTCCTCCTGCTTCAAATTGCTATCAGTGTTTTCATTTATTTTTCTTTCTTTGTTACAGCAATCAGGATCCAAGGGAGATCTGCCTTCATGTGATTCATGCGGCTTCTGCTCAGTGTTGAGATTTAGATACACTGCTTTAATAGGTGCATTATCACTTTCAGAGCCACTTAAATTTTCCATTTTTCCCTCGTCTGACACTGGTTCCATTTCTTTAGATTTGTCTTCGCTTCTATTTAATATGCTGTGTTCATTCTTCACTTCCAATGTGGTAGCTAAAGCACTCATTATAGGATATTCTTGGTCTTTCTGACCTACTGTTACTATTTCTTCAAGTTCAGTTATATCAGGTTCCATGATAAGGTCATCTTCTCCCACTTCATCTACAGTTACCAGCTCTTCCATATTAGCTGGATACCAGGTCTCTGCTTCCATCTCACTTCCACTCTCCCAATCCTGTAACAAAGATTTGCATTTCACTGAAAAGACTGTCAAGAAATTGATATTATCACTGGTTTGGTTCAGAAATGATAACTCATGATGTGCTACTATGAGAATATATCATGGCGGGCCTTCCCTGATCTCTCTGTCTTCTTTGTCCACAAGAACAGGAGGTTGGAAACTATTGCTTTCACTTTTGAATAGGAATGAAGATGAATTTTGTTGGATTCACATGTTTATGGGAACTTGCTTGACTTCCACTTCCTAGCCTGTACTCTGAAATCTATACTTTCCTAAATTCTGCAGTCAAGCTCCCCTGCGGGAGAGAATAGATAAAAATAAAAAAGGAGTCTTATAGTATCTTTCACCAAAGCTTTTCAATGTTGTTGTCCATGAAAGCTTATGCTATAGTAAATGAGTTACCTTTTAAGGTGCCCCATGTCTCCTTTTTATAGTCAAACAGACTAAAATGGCACACTTTCTGAAAAAAATGTGCATTTTCCACCAAACACAAAGAAAAATTGCCAACAAAATAATATATACTATGGGATAAAAATGCATACAAAATGTGTGTTTTGGGGATATACACATGAAAAATGTAAAACATTTCAGGCAGGCTTTTAGAAACAGAATTCGCCAATTAATGAAAAATAGGATAAAATGAACTTAACACTGAAAAACTGCAAAACGGGACAAAAGAAAACTTGACAGATTTGCTGATCTCTACTTCTGCATCAATGGAAGTTTCCATCCAAATTTGGATAAGTCTGATTTACTAAGTAGGATCAAACCACACTATATTTAGAAAGGATTTTTTTTTATAGAGAAACCTTGAGACATAACACTTTTACATAGTTTCATGTGATACAATTCCACTAAAAACAACAGGATCCATACACTTAACAGCTAATTAATTAATGTATGTATTTATACCAGGGATAGAAAATTTGAACAAAATGCAATGTAAAAGCAATTGAATTGTAAATAAAAACTAACATTCGTAATGAAACAAGCATTTGCAATAAAAATGGAGGCATCATAAAACCAGTAAGAAGAATAAAACTCAGGATTAAATTAGATTTAAATGCCTAGGGTGAAAGATACTTCTTTGCCAGGTGTAGAAATGACATCAAAGAGCCAAGTAAGCCTGTCTAGGGGAATATGTCACAGATGAGACCATCACTGAAAACGTTCCGCTCCCTCTGCTGATTACCTGCCATAAACAAGAGCTTCAGATTATTATTATTTTATTAAAGCCGGTAGATACCTACATGACATGCAAGTCTTTGGGCAGCTTGCTCAATAGCTGTGAATAATTTTAGAACTCAAAAACAGCACTTAGAATTGGGCTAGAAGTAGGACATAAAGCCAACACAATATACTCACAACCCCCAGTTCTAATTAGCAATCCTGCAACTTTATTCTGAACTAATGGACATGTCTTTTTTCAAAGGAAAAAATAAATTCTTTTTTATTTTGAAATAGGCATTGAAATGGTATGGAAGTGTACTTTATGGCAGTTTTGGTATTCCACTCCAGTAAGTACTGATCCACCTGCCTAATATGTTACAAATTACTCTTTTTAAAGACATATTAGATAACTGCCAATGTAAGCAACTGTTTCTTGGTGTAATATGCCTTAAGCTAGTCAGTAAGTAGTCAATAACCATCTAAGGATCTGACCCAATTCACTTTTACTTCTATAGTCTGGGCAATAGCATGAAGCCCATTCAATGATGGCAAACAAATTTTTAATTTTCAGCTCTTTCTTTCCACTGTGTATTCCTAACACAGGCCCTTTTCGCATCCTTTTTTTCTTGCGCATCGCGTGAGTGGGAGCGTCGCTCCGTACGATGCACTCCCTCTCTCGCGACACTCACGAGGCTAAAGCGGGGCGCGCGCACATTTTTTGATTTTCGGTTTTAAGCCGAAAATGCCCCGCGCTCACGCAATGCTCGCAGCGCCCTCGCGCACTTACCTCTGTGCGGTGTGTCGGCAAGGCGGCCTGGTCGCGCTTCCTTCCCCCAGCGCAGCCTACAACTCCCAGACTGCGCTGCGGAACGAAGGGGAGGGGCGCTAGGGCGACGGTCGCGCTAACAGGAAGCGACCTGCGGTACGAAGGAGCGGGCAAGCGGCAGCGTTTCAGATGAGGCTTCTCGCGCAAGACGCCCTCCCCCGTCGCGCAAAAGGGTAACGTGTGAAAAGGACCACAGACTAGCAAAAGGTTAGGAATCATGACTAATTAATACCTAACTGTTATCCGTTTGAATTCTATTACCCTGAATAATATTATGATACCAAACAGATGAACATCTTTCTTAAAACATTTACTTCTATTAAAATGTTCGTGCATTGTGCATATTTGATTGTAGAATATATGTATAAATATATGTATAAAATATAACACTGTTTTGTTCTGCTGCTTTATTGCTGTTTGACTACTTGATTTTACTCTTATTACTTATTTGTACATTTGTTATCTGACCTAGCAACAGGAAAGCTAAAAGACTAGGTTGAAACGTTACAAACAAACTAAAAAAAGCTTGGCCTATTTGTTTCGCTCCTGTTTGATCAATTCCTTTTTAGTGTCCTAGAAAGGCACTGAGGGCAGATACCTTCAAGAGATCAGTTTCTTGCTTCTACAGATATTGATAGCTTTCACATCTGATGATCAGCTCATGACCCTAAAGATATGATACTGGAAAACATCCAAGGACATTGGTCTATGTCTCTTCAGAGCTCTACTGACAGACTAGCTTTTCAGTTATTTAATTAATCAAGAACATTTAATGGTTAGTTTACATATTCTCCATATTCATATCATTTCAGTAAAATTTTCACATCAAATATCTTTCTTTTGCTTCTATTTCAAACAGTCAAAACTATGTATCTGGACACAGTTTACAAATATGTGTAGTTTTTTCAAGGATATCCCATTTTTAATAGTCAGTGCCAAGTATTTAACGCAATCTATATATATAGACAACAACTAAAAAAAGACTCAGAGGAGGTATCCAAGGAAGCAAAGGTCATGATGGGATAATTTAGTATCTCCTGAAGACTTTAAGAAACATCCTTTTAAAGTGGTGTAATATTTCACTGTCAAACATATTCATTGTATTTGCTTCCAAGTTCAATTCAAGTTGTTCATTATGAACCTTAGGACGTTAAACATCCTGATCCCTATGCCCTATAGCTGAGAATTTCAAACTATAATCCGTATACTATTGGTGATATATGGTTTATTGGTAGTTTATAAGTTCCATTTTGATGTCTACAGAAAGGATAAAGAGTATAAAAATGCCCTATCTCTATAGAAGTGTTTGTGGGTACAAAATCAAGGATATTCCACAATGCCTAAATACTTATAACATGGAAATACTTGCTCACACAATGTGGAACATTTCTGAAGTGGCTCTCATCATTCATTTCCTGTCCCACCGCAAAAAAGTAATTAATGCGAGTGCAATACATTTGTTGGGACAATTTTTATCTCAGCTATTTTTTGTCTGTTAAAGGAAAAGCCTGTACTGGGCAGTAGCTGAAATTCAAGAACATGGTATACAACTCTTCAGCTGACAATGTCACATTTCAGCAATTTGTGTTCTAAGAAACAAAAATATGGTTTCATATCTTTGTGGTAAAAATGACCATAGTTTAACAATTTTGTGGTAAAAATAAGCATGAACAGTAACATAATTTTCTAGATAAGTTGTCAACAAGGGACAGTCTTCAGAAATTCAGAAGGTCCCCTGAGAGATTTCATTTCCCAGGAAAAGCTCCAAGTGGGAATCTGTGAATAGATGGTAGATAAGAGATGTACTCTTAATAAAATATTTTGATGTGAGGAAGATATGACAAGACAATAATGGGTTAAATTATCCACCTAAAATGTTATCAAGTGTAGTGCCATCTTTTAAATGAACTGTGTGCTGAACCTTTGGCCAAAGTATCTCAGAGAAAGGTTAAGATGTCTGGAACAGAAGCAGAAGTAGGCTGGATTCTTTGCTCCTTCAGATGACTTTCCATGTCACATTGTAAATCCTTGGAGGAGAGGAATCATAGGAGGCAAGAATGGTGTTAATTACTGTCCCTTCAATTCCTCAGTTTAACAGTTGTTGCCATGAATTTCCAAGCATAAAAGCAGCAGCAAGTTGAATCAATAAAATTAG